>JAUTBT010084411.1:0-12328 GCA_032361225.1 Lepetodrilus schrolli | reverse complement strand
TCCTCCTGCCCTAAACTGACAAGTCGTGATATAAGTGAATGAATCTTGAAAGCGACTCTAAACCCCAATTCAAAAAATAAATAAATAAAAAGTTGCTTTTAGTGTCTGACATTGAGAATGAACATCTCTCATATATGTTAACTTCACCAGGCACTGTCTGTGCCAAGCTAACTTTAACAACAGTTATAATTTTGTGATTTATGTATTGCTATTTTTTCAGAACACGTTGCAAATGCAGACGAACAGCTTGGAGAAATGTTCTTGGAGGAGAAAGTGCCAACTGATGACGAGATACATGTAGGATAATAGTTCCCTTGATATGCATATATGAGATAGTGATAACTGTTGGGGCTGGGTATTAATGGAACATTTTCGATACGATACGTATTGCAATATAGCTGACCAATACACAATACATACTATAATACACATTTAGAATTATTAGCTAGAAATGATTACTTCTGGTCTTTGATTTCTATTCAAACTAGATACCAGTACTGATCAATGGAAAAACAGGGTCAGTTGCCTAATTCAAGCAGCTATACTTTTCTTTAATTAAGAAAATAGTGTCGTGTGTATTAAAGAGTAAAGACTAAACGTAACAGAAGTGGTTGCTATGAAATAATCATACATAGACACTGAATATATGTAAAATGGCTTTACTTTCATATCGACACTTGTATTGCCCTGTACCGGTATATTGTACCGGTATGTTTTTTTCCTCGCCTGCTTTTCGAAGATTAACTATGCATGATGCTCTTTGTTTTCACGCCAGGCTGCTATTCGGCGGTCGTGTATACAGCGGAAGTTCACGCCGGTATTGATGGGGACAGCGCTGAAGAACAAGGGAGTCCAGCCTCTCCTTGACGCCGTTCTCAGATATCTCCCCGACCCATCCGAGGTCAAAAATTACTGTCTGGACAACTTGAAAGGGTAACTTTTATACATATGGATTAGAATCGTCAGCGGATTGTGAGGTCCTGGCCGTTTCAACGGAAAACAATTTCCCAAACTCATCCATGTATACATGGCTTCATCTCTGGGAGACATTTATCATTAATAGGAGGTTGATAATTGAGTGAAAATTGAGATCAAATTATTGGCCTAGAAATTCTGCAAGATATGGATTTTCATTTGGAATTATGCAAAATGTATGTTAGAATAATGTTAAATATGCAAAATAGTGATTTGATATGCAGATCCTGTTCCACAGAATGATCATAATGCTTCAAGATTTGTAACTCGCTATATGTGCAGTGTATGTGGACTTTGCACTCTGGTAGTGCTATTGATTTGTGGAATGGCACCGTAGTTGATGTGAGAATTGTTTTAAAGAAAATATATATCCTGTCACGATACAGGTAAGAAAATAACAGTATTGTCAATTTATTATTTCTGAGCATTGTACAGTTTGGAATGCAAATTAAAACATTTCATTCCTATTGCAGGATTGACACGCCGGAGAAAATCTTAATGATTCCTGACAGATGCCATGACAATTCTTTCATTGGGCTGGCTTTTAAACTCGAGGTAAGTTGTTGGCAGGAAAATATTATATCCAGATGAAGTATTTTTTTCGATTTAAATATTTTTCATTTGCTATTTCTTTGAGACAGTACTATCCTCAACATTAATGATTTTATCGGTGCGTGCCCCCAGTGTTAACTCTCAGTTTTATTATATTAACTCCTTTTCTGTCCTCTGTTAACCCTCTCGCTGACATGTATACATGTTCTGTGTTCTATAGGCAGGGCGGTTTGGTCAGCTGACATATATCCGAGTCTATCAAGGAGGAATAAAGAAAGGCGATATCATATTTAACACTCGGTCAGATAAAAAAATCAAGATATCTCGATTGGTTCGGATGAATGCCGATGAAATGGAGGTATGTGCATGCACTGCTGGGGAATCTCATTCACTACTCTATAGGGCATTTATGGTTGCCGCTATTCGGAAGGAGGTTAAAATATTGCAGTCATTTCCTGAACAGTCTAATTACTGGTAGTAGATTTCTAGTCTTAGCATGTGAAATAATATGTATAATAACACTGTGCATATTTATGCATACTCAAAATGTGCACTTACTTCACCTTCTGAACTCACTGGGGAATATCCAATCCAAGTTGCCATTTAATGCACTAGAAGGTTTACATTCACAATTCCATCTCATCCTACTGGTATATATGTTCATTATTTGTGTCACAATGTGTATTTAGTGATGGATAATTTGTATTACATGCATATAGTACAGTATAATTTGTATTACATGCATATAGTACAGTATAATTTGTATTACATGCATATAGTACAGTATAATTCGGAATGTAAGCATTGCGTATATCTTTCTCATTTTTCCCCAGGATGTTTCTGAAGTGTTTGCAGGAGATATTTGCGCCCTGTTCGGAATCGATTGTGCCAGTGGGGACACCTTCGTAACCAAGGGAAACACACACTTATCAATGGTATACTGTCATGCCTTGGTGTATAGTATATAATGGATGATATATGCAGGCATGGCAATTTAGTGTGGATCTGCAGAAATCCACCGATTTATTTGCCCTGGGCGGCATGCAGCTCCCAGACCCTGGGCTTGTTTTCCGCTGAAATCAAAATGTTCTTTTGCCATGCCTGTATATGTTTGTAATCTTAATTTCAAAAGCAATCTATTTAATATTATTTTTAATTATTAAATGCAAATCAGTGAAATTGAAATAAGTTGTTTAATATGTGTTGGTGAATCGATGGTCCTCACTGTTTATTCATTGCACTTGAACTGAAGAGAACAACTTGCTAGATTCTCACTGCAACATTAAGCAGTATATCACTCTCTCACTACGGAGGCGGGTGGAAGCGCAGTGGTAGAATGTTTGGACTTTGGCGTCAAATGTCCCGAGTTCAAATCCCGCCCCGGGGGCCTGGCATCAATGTTCGCAAAAGTTACCTTTTTGACGCGATATTGATAGGATGCACTGTCTGTAGAGTGGCAATGCAGTTATCATCCTTGGTCTGTCAGTACCAGCCGGTGCTCGCAGGTTTATTTCAACATTCAGTGCTATTGCTACTGATGTTGCTGGTTTCCTCCTGCCCCAAACAACAACACAAAAACACATTTGTTTATTACTAGTAATTATGATATGATATCTTATAAATATTTCAACTATTGCAATATATATGTCACTATGTATACTTGCTCAATTTTCTTTCTTAATGAGTTGCAATGGAGACCAATTTGTGTTATTATTGGCAATGCTGACTAATTGGAATTATTGTGATTTGCAATGACCATTTGATATTGTGATTTGCAATAGTAACCATTACTTATCAGTTAACATTGTGGTAATCAATGGTGACCAAATATGTCATCATAATGATTTGCAAAGGTGATCATTTGGCAAAGAGGTAACTTGCAATGGTGACCAATTGGCACCATAGTGATTTGCAATGTTGAGCAATTGACACATAGACATGATCTTCAATGGTGAATTATGCACTTCTGAGCTGCAGTGATGGATTGATGGCTATAACCAGCAAGTTTACACCTTGTAGATGACTTCACTTCATCCCCCCCACACACACACACACTCTAGTTTTCCCCCCTTTTTGTGTTTAGTGGCAGATATACTTTGTGGTCGTATTTATCCCCTACGATCAGCCTCACTTGCTAGACACCACAGTGGATACAGCTACGAACAAGTGAGACCACAGAACTAACTTTACCACATGTAATGACATTTCCAGGAAGCTAAAAGAGGCATATTACTCCTGCCAGCCGTGTAAACGTTTGCTCGCAATGTGTTACAAAACCCAAAAAGTCGAAAGAAAAAAGTCCTTTAACGCATTGTTTTGCTTTCGTGAGGAAAAGTCTTAGTCATCGACCTTGCATGGATACGTACAGTATATCACCAGAAAAAAAAACTAAATAAAAATAATAACAAAAATAAAGCAGCATCTTGTTCGCAACCGACAAACAAGTTCAGATAATTCGCGGAAACATCTCAATCGAGGGAGGGATACATGTTTTAACAGTTGTACTATAATAACAGATCTTCTTTTAGCCCACGGGTTGTTTGGAATGCGCCAATGGGTAATGTACTTATAGAGATAAGCTTTGATGTTTGGATCTATTTGAAAGTCGTGATGTATTAAGTATGGTGAAATGTGTTATGGTTTCATATATTAGATACTCTTGTTGGAAACAGAAAGGATTTAATAATTTGAAAATAATTTTGGCCAAAAAAACCCCAACATGTATCCCAAATATGAATTGGAAGTTTAAAACTAAGCTTTTCTTAAGTGGTAAAGCAATGATTTTCTATTAAGCCAGGTGTCATAAGGATGTTAAACAGACAGAAGCCTGGGTAATGTACTGGGATGTTTTAAGCCATGTAAGAAAACACTAAGAGTTCTTATCGCTCATTGAAATGAATCTTCCTCTCAGATTAACCATTGAGAAAGCATTACATTCCTGGTGGGACTACACAACCAAATGTTTATATACTGAGGGCCCAATGCCGCTTTTCCGCATTCCATGGCCGAGAACAATTCCACATGCAAGGAGAGGGATCGGAATACAGTAGATTTATCTCCCTTTGTTCATCAGCATCAGCCTTGGATTGTCAGTCTTACGGTAACAGATACTTGTTGCAAATTCTCATCAGATCAAAAGGATCTCATTGTTATGTGCTAGATAACTAAAATAATGGGCTCAATCCATAATACACTAGCTAACCCATCAAGTTAGTTTATTAGAAAGTTGTATACTGGCTTCAGTATATTTCCTTATAAATGTTGATCTGGAGAATTTATATGGTCCCGAATTTGTAGTTTCAGCATCTTGAGGTACTTACACCTACTTGACTCGCCATAACCTGACTGAAATATCACCTCACTGATGGCTAAAACCAAATACAAACAAGAAGTAATACACTGTTGGTGACTTCAGGTTTTCTTCCCACAATAACATACAATTATGTCTATCTGTTAACCATCAAGCTTACATGTCTGTCCTGATTTATATTTAATGTAAGGCTTGGATGTTGCAGATTTTCCTCCACTTGCTAATAATTAACTACATTATTAAGGCTCCTGCTACCAAAATAAGAGATTAGAGTAAAGTATTTTTTTAATGCAGCATATTGGAGAGGAGTGCATATCATTATGCAAAGAATGATATAACATTATGAACAAAACTTGCTGATTGATTGTTGAGAAAGCTGTATGTCATTGTGGAGAAAGCTGTATATCATTTATCAAGTAGATAACTGTTTATCATTTATTAAGTAAAGAACTGCATATCATTTATTAAGCAGAGAACTGTTTAGCATAGATTATATAGAGAGCTATATATCATTAAATTATAGAAAGAAGTATATAACATTTATTAAGTTAAGAGCTTTATGTAAATTGATTAAGTAGAGAACTGCATATCGTTTATTAAGTAGAGAACTGTATATCATTGATTGTGGGGAAAATGTTGTGAATTATTGATTTTGGAGAGAATTGTATATATATCATTGAAGCATGATTTAATTATTACATATTGGTTATGTGTACAGTTGCAGTGACTCGCAGTGTAATGAAATAATGAGCCATAAAGATTTGGTTAAATGATAAAATAATCCATACTTATAAAGTATTAAGTAGACAATGCATTTTGTTATTTGACATCCATCCTGAGGGATAGGTGAGGTTTCTATTCCATTGTCGGTGATTCCCATATGAGTAGTGCTGAAGAACAATAGCTATGACACAAGAAAGCAATAGCTATCATGCAACAGAACAGTAGCTATCATGCAATTAGAATAATAGCTATAGTGAAAGATACCAATAAGATATGACATCAGTTGAGAATGGTTATAATATTGCATTACTTATTGATAATTCATCACCAACATCGATCATTTTCATGCATTTACCACCCAGTTGTCATTCAAATTAATTATGGCTATTATAGAAAACCTCAACATCATTGATCAGAGATCTGTCCCTTGTGAATTAATGTTTAGTTTTCTTTCCGAGATCTTCAGGTTAAGCATTTATTCACGAGTGGTGACAGATAACATGTAATTATGTGTCAGTCATGTGTTTTTCTTGGTTTAATTATTAATTATTATAGATATTTAACTATATTTCTGTTTATTTATTGTACACTTAGATTTGAAATTTATTAATAGATATATTTATAAATATAACTATAAATATTAAACATACTTTTTTTTAAACTAAAACATATTAACAGTATAGAACATACTTGTAAATATAAAACAAACTTCTCTAACCAAACATTTCATACAACTTAGTATGTTTCTTTAGAGTCGAATTTTCATTAAATAGGTCCATATCAAGCTTTCAATAAAAATAATTTGGAGAGAAAAGTTATGTTTTTTTTAGTTTCACATTTCAAATTTGTCAATATCAAAATGCAGTAAACAGACACACACACCCATCTTTAAAAAAAAAAATCAGTAAATAAAACAGAATATCCAAATTAAAGTTTTAATATAACATTATGATCTTGACATTTTATTAACTGCGAAGTCGGAATAGCTGAATTATTCATATGTAGTTATACCGATTGCTCCAATCAATATTAGTACAGCACATTGAAGAGGGAGAATGGCTGTCACAGATAGACATACATGCTGATAGAAGAAATATACATAGGTGGTGCTAATCGTGTTGAAAAGGTCAATGGTCATTGGCGATGTTTGACAATGATTGCTACATGTAATCTGTATCCTATGATCTGTATGTAAGTGTGGGTGTGTGTGTGTGTGGGTGTGGGTGTGTAGTGTGCATGTGTGTGTGTGGGGGTGTTTGTGTGTTGCATGCTTGTATGTGTGTTTGAGTTCATAAAATGTCTTTGCTCAAACACACATACAAGCATGCAACATACAAAGACATTTTATGAACTTAAGGCCAACTATTTTTCTTTTCTTTTCTTTTCTTTTTCATTCTCCCATCATAAGATTAGTGTCCGTCATAGAAATATTTTCAAAATGTTCTTTTTGTTAATCCTTGCTGTCACCTGAACTTATTAAGAAGCTATGGATATAAATAAATATGAAGTGATTTGTTCGCTCACTTCAAAAGATTTCATTGCGAAATATTCATCCGATCTTCTTGTGTCCAAGTTGGATCACATTTTTGTAATTCTTATTTATATATTTTTGGCTTATGTAGTTTAAAGTAAAATTGATAATGAAATTGGAAAAAAAATTAAAATATGAATGACCTAAGAAAGGAATTAATCTGTCAAGAGATTCACCTTATTATGACATCTCTATAGCATTAACATATATGTTAACTGTGATAATATCTAGTAATTGTTTTAATGAGTTAACCAACTCTATTCTTTATTATATAGGGCACCTCCAGTTGCCTCCAGTAAGATGGAGGTTAAAAGAGATTCCCCTAGTATTGCAGTATTCCAATATACCTGTGTTCTGTTGTGACCATTAACCCTCTCCCTGTTGGATTAGGTACAGGCACTGCTCTTTAGGGCATATCTGGTTGCCTTCAGCATGGAGAGGGTTAATCACATTCATATCTTGTTGATGGTCATTCTCGATATATTGTCGAGATGGAAATAGACGAGGTGATAATTAGCCGCAATAACTGACCTCACAATCTGGAAGTATTGGTGGGTTTACAAATCAGACTGCGAGACCTTGGGGATGGGTTTTTGGAAGTGCGATGTATATTAGATGTGTTAGATATATTACAACATTTCTCTTGAAACTGATAGGAAGAAGCTTATTTCTGTGGTACTCTTTTGTTTATATCAATGGTTTAGTGCCAAAAGTGACATTATTAACCTTCATTCTACTAAAGGCTACCAGAGATGCCCAACAGATCAATTGTAATTATTCTTGCAGGTCAAGAGCTAATAACGATTTTGTCACACTTACTATTGTTCTGTAAATTGATATCAAATTACCATTACAGGGTATCGTTTCATGAAGCTCTCATATCTACTTTTTTTTTCTTCTTTTTTTTTAAAATTGGGGTTTAGAGTCACCTTCAAGATTCTTTCACTTATATCACATTTGGAAGTGAGGGCAGGATGAAACATGCAACATCTGTAGTGCTGAAGGTTGCAGTAAACCTGCGAGCACTGGCTGGTACTGACAAGACCAAGGTTGACATCTGCATTGCCACTCTACAGACAGCCTATCCTATCAGTATCACTTCGGAAAGGTAATTTTCAAGAACAATGATGCCGGGTTCCCGGGGCAGGATTTGAACCTGGAACCTCTGGCTCCATAGTCCAACATTCTACCATTGTGCTACCACCCGCCCCCTTCATATCTACTGCAAGACCTTAATCACTCTCGTAGCGATCTCTTGTACATGACAATCTGGCACTTATGAGAACGCTATGGTCTCATAGTGAATATTAGACCTTCGAGAAAAATGATACCAAGGATTATGTAATAGTAGGTTTGATAGTATTCCATAGTATTTCAGTGATGTGCTCCTGGTGGGAGGGGAACCTGGAAACGACTATTGTTAAGGCCTCTATGAGTAAGAGCAATCATACAGATATATTTTTCTAACCCATACCGCCTTACATACAGTTTCATCATTTCTTAACTGTGAACAAGATATTGTGAGTCTCCATGGTGGATAGAAGTAACCTTAGTGGATATATGGGCACTCTAGGTAGATATTGGAAAACTGAGGATGAGTACAGGAAGCAAGAGTGGATATGGGTATTTAGCCTGGATCATTATACTAGTATACCGATTCGTACCAGTATTTGTCATGTGTACAATATACTAGTACAGGGTTATACACATATCGATATACGAAGATAGTGTTCTTTTACTTATATTTAGTATACTTTATGTTTCTGTGATTATTGCTTTATTTTGAGGGTGTAGTATTTACTCTTTAGTACTCAGTATTGCATTACGTAATCTAGTCACTTATTATGGTATACAGCATTTGTTTTCTTACTTCATTAAACAATAATGTGGCTGCTTGAATTTTACAACTGACCTTATTGTTCCTTTTATCAGTACTAGTAACTAAAGTTAGAACAAAAATCAAATACAAAAAGTAATTTTTATTTTTTACTTGAATTTTACAACTGACAGGATTTGAACCTGGAACCTTTGGCTCCGAAGTCCGTTTTCTACCACTGCACTCATATAATATAATAATCTCATATGTGTATTGCAATATGTATCGTGTATCGATCTGTCGTATTGCAATACTTATCGTATCGGAACCTTTCTACCAATACCCAGCGACTTAAAACCCCAATACAAAAAAATACAAAAATAAAAAAATAAAAAATACCCGGTCCTAGTATATATCCAAAGGGGATATGCGTAACCTGAATAGATTTGGGTCTCTAGAGTGGATATGTACTCAACGAAATTCATTAAGGGCCAGGAGCCTTTGTGGATATATAGATTTAGGTTTATATAATTTTTACAAAGAAGAATTTCCAAACGTCTACAGGCTCCAGGTATTCTTCAAAAACTTGCAGAAGCATTAGAAGAAATTTGGTAGGAAGCTTTCCCACACAATATCTGCTGGCCCTTAATTTATTTTATTGAAACGTCTTCAGATGTATATTGGATTCCATTCAACTCTAAATTCATCTGCTGTATGATCTGATGCTGCAAGTTTAAGGCATTTGATTATCTATGTGAAATTCGACCAAGTAAAATTTGCAATGAATTAACCTTCACCCACCACAAAGCAACCATAGATGCTCTGCATAGTTGTGAATTCAGAAGGAAGGTGTGTGTCATAAAATAGAAGAAGAAGCAGCTCCATGACACACACTGTAAAATGAAAATCAATTTTCTGACAGAATATATACTCAACAAAATATATTAAGGGTTGGCAGATATTTTGTGGTGTAGCTTTCTACCAGATTTTGGAACTCGGCTTGATGAGCCTTGTGCTTTTCTCTTCATATATGTCTGTCTGTACATTCTTGAAGAGTACCTGTAACCTGTAGATGTTTGGAAATGCTTTGTTGTTAAAATTATATAAGGCTACATTTATGTACCCAAAAAGGCTCACTGGCTCTTAATTAGTTTTATTGAGTATATATAGAAATAAACAATGATATTTTCATATTTATATGTCAGCTCCATGGTAATTTAGACCAAATGCATATATCTATGGAAGTGAAATAATATTGAAGTTTGACAATGTTAATTTAACAAGTTCATTGTTCTGGTTTCTAGAGATATCAGATTTCAGAATTATTATTGATCATGTTCAAATTGTCATTTTGACTAATGACATTTCAGAGGTATTTAATTTATACACCTCCGCATTTCTCTATCACTGCTCGGTAATGGTGGCTAATGCTGTTTGTAATATAAGAAGGAATACATATTGAAATATTAAAGACTTTGGGATCTTTTAGAAACTCTCCTGAGTATATCTTTCCATTCATCTGTGTTATGAAAATAATATGTATGTGTATATAGTCTGATGATATTTTTTGGTAAGTTATAGGAATTTTGAACATTGAAACACATGTTCAGTTTTTGAGATACATGTACTGTATTTTGTTACATAAAAGATGAATATTTTTAGTTGAATTATGAATTTAAACGCATATAGGATATTTAATTGAAATATAGATTTAATTTAACCTGAAATGTAATTATATAATGACCACAAGTTAATGTTTTTTCGGATATAATGAACTTAATTATTCTTAAGAATTTTCAATTTAAAAATTTATTTTTGCCCCCCAAAAGATAATTCACCACTACCAATTTTAATAGGAAAAAATATAATCATTACTGGTATGAAAACCCAATTGTGCGCTTGTTTACAGTAGCATGTCATCTTACTTATTTACAGATAACCTGATAATCACTGTAATTAAATAAAGATTTCTAGATATGGTAATGGTTATATTGAGGAGTACATAATGACAAGAAATTAAATGTCCATTTACTCCGGGAGGCAATTTTACAACGTGTATTTTTTTCACCGCATAAGATCACGACTTTTTATTAGTGATTAAAAGCTCAGCATTGAGATGTGTATGATGCTGCTAAATAGTGCAGACTATCAGTGTGAATGGTGAAGAGATTTTACAATGCCTACAGCAGAGCTAGGCAGATGTGTGTGTGTGTGTGTGTGTGTGTGTGTGTGTGTGTGTGTGTGTGTGTGTGTGTGTGTGTATACCTGATCAAGATTTCTACAGTATTAACACCGGTATCTACAAATCTTGTTTTCATGCATGGCTAATGATATGTTATGATTGTGGCTAGGGAGATTGTGATTGATTAGACCCCAGTGTTATATCGAGGAAGGCCGGAATCAGTGTGGCTCCAAGATTTTCTCCAACACCACTTCCCAAACCCTCCCTTTCCCTTGATTGCAATAAGGTACCCGCTAAATGAGGACTTTTGCACATCTACGATGTCACTGACTCCATTGTAAAGCAACAGTGTGTATAAAGCTTATCTCTAATTGATAAGCTCCAGAGGGGCTATATGTAGCAGCTATTTTAGTGCCAGCGGATCCTGACAAGACTACCACAGCAGAGTTATGATTGGAATGGAATGGCCCCTGACTGCAGGGGGAAGGGGGAGGGAAGGGAGAGAGAGAGGGAGAGAGAGAGAGAAAGAGAGAGAGAGAGAGAGAGAGAGAGAGAGAGAGAGAGAGAGAGGGAAGCTTTTGAGGGTCACAGGCGATTGATTGATACACCAACGGCCAGGGGGAGGTAACTGGTACAGGGGCAAAGTGATTGAGACAAGCTGATGGTTGGAATAAGGATAGAATTACCGTTCTCACATTGAGCAGTAAGAGAGAAGAACCGACAAGTGAGTGTGTGTGTGTGTGTGTTTGCAGGACTACAGCGCTAGTTGTGAGCTAATTGTGGCATCAGCAGAGGAGAGGAGACCCAGTCAGGAAATTAGCATAGCAGGACTGTCGGGCCAAGTCGCACACCGGCCAAGCTTGGGCCCCTATTGTCATATTGCATGCATCAACAGCTTTTGATTGCGATAAGTCCGATTGGGAGAGAGTCGGTGATCACACGGCGTGTACTACTACTACTGCTGCTGACTCCCAGTCATTGACAGCCCAGTAACATTGTAATGGAGCGGTAATTGCTGAAGATGATTGACCGTAAGTACGTGCGCCTATCCGTGAGCATGTGTGTGTGTGTGTGTGTGTGTGTCCTCATGCTGTGTATCTCCCTGACACCTTCAACAGTGGGGTAAGGGTGGATTGTAGGGTGAAGGTGGATGGGTGAGTATTTTTCTGGGGGTTGAGGTGTGTCAGTGACAGTCGCAGCTGGGGTGGGGTGGGGGGGGGGGGCGGGGGGAAGCACATA
>JAUTBT010084409.1:0-12331 GCA_032361225.1 Lepetodrilus schrolli | reverse complement strand
GGATGTTGCAGGTTTCCTCCGGCCCTAAACTGACAAGCTGTGATATAAGTGAAAGAATCTTGAAAGCAGCTCTAAACCCCAATAAAAATAATTTAAAAAAATGTAATCTAATACACCTCAGAAGTGTCAACTATATCTAATTAAAATACAGCCGTCACTTTTGTCCATTGGAAATCTGTAGATTGTTTTCCATGAACAATGTACAGTTTTCTGTTCATTATATTCAGGAATGTACAATTTTGAAATTCATCATTTGAGATTGTGTGGACTTGAATAGTTCAAACTGCAGTGTACCATCACTAACACATTGAAAAATATCTTGATTACAGTCAGGATCGAACTTGAGACTTCTGACTATGAGTCCCATGCTTTAACACTTGAGCTATGCAGGCTACAAAGAAAGCAATCAAAATTCATCAAGTCCTTTGAAACAGTCACAGCAGCCAGCAACAGCACGTGCTTCACAATGTGTTCACGCAGCGTACATGGAACATGATATGTGCGTGACAAATCCAGCTGGAGAACTGGCATACTCATGAAGCGCACATGAAATGTGTACTGTATTTTAAGTCCAATAGCATCCTCGTAACAGTCAATTCATGAAAAGCAACGTCCTCGCCCCTTTTGGGTCTCGGACAATGAATCGTCTGTTACTAGGTTGTTACCCATCCTATACATACTAGTATATGTCGTTGGTCTGAATGAATTAAGCCTTACCATCCCACATGTTAAGGTAGATACTGCCCAACATTACAGAGTTCACATAAAAGCCCACGGTGCTTTCCTCTAATGTGCTGAGGCGTCGACGACCCTTACAGAAGCTGCGAGCGAAGCGTGTTTTACCGGCGCCGTCCAGGCCGATGATCAGCACTCTGCGGCGTCTCGGGTCCACCTGAAACATTTCATTTTGCCATATATTATGTATAACAACATAGTATACATTCAAATTTTACCAAATTACCTTGAAATAACCAATAATACGAATGCAATTCAAGTAAGTTAATGAAAACAAGCAAGTATATAGATATTTTGTGTATCATACTACTTTGCCTGACTAATAACTATGCAAATTAGGTAGTTTTGACCAAGTGTGATGTCATTACGTCTGACATCATGCTACTATTTATAGATGCTACTACATGGAAATAGTGAACAAGATGACAATTACGACCGGAAACTAGATGTGCTAATCGACGGCATTTAATGTTTACAATTTGTAATAAGAATTGTTCTTAAAGTTGCTTCTTTTCCTTTGGTGTGTTTATCAATGTGTGAAGTGGTTTACAATTTACTGACCTGTATGTATTCCTACGCGTAACTATACAATGTCGATTCACACTTTGACTCTTACTACTTATAGGCCAATAGGGAAGTATTAAAGCTTGACATTAGGTGATAAAGAGATTATTAACCATGTGTCTTTAGATATCGTCTATATCCTACATTTAGGGATAATCAAATATTCATTCTTTCTCTCTCTCTCTCTCATAAATGCACTAGAAGGCCAAGTTCTGAAAGGTGAACCAGTCTTTGACCTCGCTTCAACTATGACATTGACTGTCAAGGGGAGTAGGAGTGGCAGATAGGGATGAATATCACACGTTGATGGCCTGTGCTATTATAATTAGTTATCTACTGGTTCCAATGGAGGCACGCTCTTGGAAATTTTAAAGATATAAGCATAATGAAATACGATTTCCTACAGAACAAAACGTATCATTTTTAGCACGTGTTATCTAGTGGGGTGGCATGTTCCCGAAAATTTCGAAATGTAGGCATACCAATGTCCAGGTATCTATAGAAGGAAAAAAAGCACAATGTGATCTAGTGTGGTCTGGGGGATATGCTCCCCGAAATTTAGAAAAGTTGGTAGTATATACTGCATCTTAATGGCATTGGTAAAGATATTGACAGACTTTAGCACCCATGTTTTACCACAGAACATTTTGAAATATAAGCATAATGAAATATGATTTCCTGGTGTCTACAGAACAATTATTAAAAATTTTTGCATCTGCTATCCCGTAGGGTTTGAGTAGCATTCTCCCAATTTAAAATAAAATGTAGGCATAACAAAGTACAATTTCCTGATATCTATAGCAAAGAAACCCACAATGTTATCTAGTGTGGTCTGGGGATGTGTTCCCCGAAAATCTCGAAATGTGGTTTGGGTGTGTGCTCCCGAAATATTTTGAATGTACACATACCAAAAGAGTGATTTCCTGGTATCTATAGAAATAAAACCAACAGTGTTATCTATTGTGGTCTAAGTGGTATGTGCTCCGGAAATTCTAAATGTAGGCATAATACAATGCGATTCCTGACATCGGCAAAGATATTGTCATCTTTAATAGCACCAGTTTTATCACTGGAATTTTTTTAATGTGGGTGTAATGAAAAGCTATCTACTGGTATCTTCCAATCCATAAGAATCCTAGGGTCTGGAGCTGGCTTCATAATTTTGAAATACAGGCATAAAGGGATGTGATTTCCTTTGCATCAACAGATGCATCAAAGTCTTGTGAGTGGGGTCTGGAGGATTGATCCTGGACATTTTGAAGACTAGGTATACATGCATGTGCTATTTCCTGTCATCTCCAGAGAGAAATTGTCATTTTTGAGCTGATGCCTTTGAATAGTAGAGGGACTGTAGAATATTCACTTCTAATTAGACCTAATCATTATACTAAAATTTTTATATCACATATCAATAAGATATATCTATAATTATTAATAATATAATTATTCAAAGTCCTGTAATTATTACTCATATTTTGGCAACTCACAAATGTTTCTATTTTCTCAAAATATTCATCATCTTCCTCTTCGTCGCAAAGATAGCTCCAAATCTTGTAAATGCTATATGCAGCAGCGATAGCTCCTATACTTTTAATAATATTTACAGTTTTTGAAGACAGCGTGCCTTTCACTGGCATATAACTAAATGTAAAAGTTTCATTTTCACTGCCCATGTTTCAGAATATTATGATGCTAAATATAGATTGTAGTCATGTGACTTCGATTGTGCCTTTGACTGGTTCACTTCCTACTTTACGCTACTTTGTTGGGTTTCTTTTCCTGCAAGTTGTGAAACAAAATGCATGTGTCAATGCTTGTAAATCCATGAAATGAATAAAACGATATACATTCAACGAACACGACGAGCTACATGTATATAACTCCTATTTAATAACAAAGGCGTCTTCGACAGCTGTTCAAGGCCATATTTCCGAATTTTGGAATAAATAGAAAACATGGATTCAAATACGAATACAGATGTCGAAATCTGCGTGTAAGTATCTTTTATTATTTCTTTCTCATCTGACCATAAATGTATACTGGTACCCACCATTTGTTCTGAAGACATATACCGGCCTCTAAATTCAAGGTGCAGTCCTCCTTAATCTTATGTCACCGAAACGTAACGTGTAAAACATGAGTTTGCTATTCACATTTCGCTTCCAAATCATTGCAGTATTTATTTTATTCCCGGACCGCAAACTGCCTCTTACCAGCTGCATACTCGCTTGCTGCAATATTAATCCAATTATTTTGTGTTATTTTACACAACATGGTAAGAATTTAGTCTTTCGTTTGATGTTCAGATATTGGATAAGTGGATGGAATTTAATTTACACGTTGTTATACTGGCGTTTTGTTCAATTAACTGTCTAATGATGTCGTCGATCGCTGGTAATGTTATATCATGTCATTGTTATATGTGAACTAACAGCTGACTTAGGCGATCGAAATTGGGGCATCACACTGTGTCACAGTCTTTGTGTAAGCTCAGGTGATTGCTGTACAGTGTTTATGGTACTGTGTAGAATATTGTAGCACGACAACAAATGGGTGTAGGATTAGTCGAGATGACGCTATCTCTGCAATTTTCATCTGAACATTAAGAAAACAAGAAGCAATGTTAACAGAAAAATTCTATTTTGATCAGTTAATGGTAAAAATAATGTCAAAATAAATAAACCAAAAATAAACTTTAAAACTTAGTGCATGTACAATAATACTAGAAATAGCTAGCATGCAATGCTATCATGATTATAGAACCTATATGTATTCTTTAAAAATAAAATTCATATGTATTATTGTTATACAATTTTCATCTTTCTTCTAGGTAACTGGCACAAGCTGATCAAGAATGAGCTTGAGGTAACATTCAGTTGACATGATGCTTGCATAACTACAGAACTGGGATATGAAGCTGTGATTCGTCTACAATGAGTGACAGGTCTATACAGAATGATGAAGGAAGTGGGATCAATGTGTTTAGCTTGTTCCGGAGCAGCAACCGCTATGGTCAACTAGATGACAATGATGACATGATGTCGCAGTCGCCGCCCCTTCATGACTTCCCCGAACCTATGAAGGTCCGTCCAAGGAAAAGCAAGTTCCACACACTGCATGAAGAGCCTAGAGAGGAGAGTAAGGGTATGACCATTTCCAGATTTAATCATCATCCAAGAAATTAATGAGGCAGTTGGTATATCAGTGGGTAAATTGTCAGACCAGGCCCCAAATTTATGAAACTACAAGAGTATGATTTCATTCTCAAGCTCAAATCTTTAGATGGGGATTTGTGAACAAAACCTTAAGTTGAGCATGAAATCATACTAAAAATGTTTTCATAATCTCGGGGAAATTAACACTGGAAAATTAACCTCACCTAAAACTAGTGACAGCTTCATTTTCAATTGTTGGAAATAGACCTAACCTGGAAGAAGTTGCCAGCCATGTCCAAATGTTATAGACTTTTCAATAATTAACTCTCCATGCCATAGGCAACCGGAGATGCCTTAAAGAGCTGTATCTGCACCTAATGCACCAGGGAGAGGGTTAATGGTAATCATAAAAAATGTCACATAACAATAATAGTAATAATAATAATAATAATAAGAAGAAATAATAGCATATTCATCTGCTTATGTATTCATGATTAGTGTATCTGATAATAATATTATGAAGATAGATATCTGAAATTGACAACCTCAATTCTTTCTATACTTGGTTACCAGCCACCCAACACATTCCTTGATTGATTTGATTTGAATTATCACTAGGTGCTGGAGATGTCTCTAAACTACTGCCATCACTGGATGGAAAGTTCAAGAACATTGTCATCCCCAAGCCTCTGCACTCAACTGCCGGTGACTCCAGCACGGGGGCGGTGTTCCCGCTGTACCGACGTGGCAGCGTAGCCGACGTTCTCTACCGCGCAGGCACAGAGACTGATGCTGCTCCTTTCACCCCTCTCAAACTGTTTGATTGGTCCAAGCAGGTCAGCACAACCGAATCGGAACTTGGTCCTCTTCCCAGAATGCGCCGCCGGGCCTCCGATACCAACCTGCTGCAATCCTTCGCTGGGCCTCTGCTGAAGAAAGATGACAGCTCAATTGCCAAGAAGATGCAGGGTACCATTGTAACCAAAGAGCCAGCACCTGTAGAAGCCCACAAAGTAGTCAAAGCCCCAGTTGAGGTAAAGGCTGCAGAGTCCTTCAAGGATGTTCCTGATGCCCCAGGGCCTGTCTCAGCATTCAGTGGCTGGCTGTTTGGAGGTGCAAAGGTGGATGTGACAAACAAAGATATCAATGTTTTTAGCCCAACCTCTTTTTAAAATAATTGTCACAATGAGTAGAGTTGGGTTATTTTATTATTTTTTTTGTGAATGAATAACAGATACTTCTATTTATTGTCCCAAATATACAACGCTCAAATTTTCACAGGTAATGTGGTAAAATCATTCACGGTGGAGGAAAATCTCTCAATAACACCTTTGTTATTCCATATTTAAGCTTTGCACATGATTTGGGATTCTGGGCATTCAATGCAACTTGTAGAATTGTGTTTGTGATTGGTCAGTCAAATAATGACACTATATTAATATGGGGAAAACAACGCAATCTTGTTATTATTTTGTTGATGACCAGGATGGAAAGATGACCAAAGTGAAATCTGAACAATTGATTGATATAATTTGCAATATATTTCTACAATTACTGGTATGTCACAGATGCTGTGATCTGTGCTTACTGTTGTTGGTGCCTACTTGAATACCATGGCCTATAATACCTCATGTATCGTGTGTATGTAAAGTTAATGTTCTGTCTCAGGACAATGGTAACTTGATTATTATTATGGATATATTATACAGAACAGCATTACAATATTCTTTTTGAACTATGCATGAGAATACTAACAATTGCCATGGTTAGCATTGAGTATTATCTCATTTTAGCATTATCCTTGTACCTCAGATGTTCTATGTTTGATCACAGGGTAGAATCGGCAATAAAATGACAGTGGGAGAACCGCGAGTACAGCTGTAGTCACTGGGAGAGCCGCGAGTACAGCTGTAGTCACTGGGAGAACCGCAAGTACAGCTGTAGTCACTGGGAGAACCGCGAGTACAGCTGTAGTCACTGGGAGAACCGTGAGTACAGCTGTAGTCACTGGGAGAACCGCGAGTACAGCTGTAGTCACTGGGAGAACCGCGAGTACAGCTGTAGTCACTGGGAGAACTGTGAGTACAGGGAGTACAGCTGTAGTCTTAAAAGTGAGTTGGTTGGCTATGGTAAACAATCAAGGGAATGTTAACCCAACCTGGCAAAAGATTTATTTAGTTTATAACATAGTTCATAGACTATAATGGAGATATGGTTGAAACTGGTTTTATGAACCATGTCCTACACAATTATCCATAGTTTCATCACTAACAAACTTGTGCTATTTGTGTGTTCATCATGTTAAAGTGGCCATTCATTTGTGCATGTAATCTGGTAGTTTCTATGTCACACAAGCTGCATCCATATTACTTAATCATGGTAGTCAGCTTGTAATTGTCTGCATATTAATTTACTGATGTCATTTTGTATGTTTCCATGTATTGACATGATTGATGCCTTTTTGGGATGTTGTTTGGTTGTTGTAAGAGTTTAGCCTTCTCTCCGGTGAAGACTTACAAATATAGCATTGATTTCAGTGCTAATGTAATAATTGTCTGGCAGTTAGGAGGTTAATCAATTCAGTGCTGCAATGTTGTTTTCATGGTTTATACATATCAGCTAATTAAATGTTGAATCTATTCTTTTATTCAAGATAGAATTGTCATAATGATGCTGTCAAAAGGTGGACGTTAATTGTGGAACTTGGTCTGGAACTTAACTATGTGGTTTGGGCTATTCCTATCATGTTTAATTTGTAGAGACATCTTTCAATTATTATCTTTTTCCATTTGCTGTTCATTAATCATGATAATAATATATTATTACTTCATTAACATATTATTTGACTACAGTGTGGTGTAAGCTATTCTGAATTTTAAAATTCTGATAAAACATTTACCGGTATTTCTGTTGATCATGTTAATATTACTTATAAAACATCAATTTACGTAATCATAGTAGCTGATCACAATCACAATATATATGAAAATGTCTCTACATGGATGAAATTTGAACCAATCAAAAAGGAAGCTGAGCATTTCTTGCTAGTCAAATTCTTTAGAAATTTATATGATTGCCAAATATTTATCCATTACGTATTTTGTAATGTAGAACTGTACATACTGGTACCATGTAGTTATTTCATAATCCATTTAATGTGAAATATTTTGATGTTGTGAAGTGGATTTACAAAGAGAGTATGTATTATACTGTATACCCTTTATTAATGGCGATAGGATGCTATTTTGTTTATAATTTGATTTTGTATGAAATACATGTAGTAGTGTGTTAAAACAATCTGCTGTTGGTCGCAATAAAACATTGTAATATTGTTTATTTTGCTTTGATTATTATGTATTATTAAGCATTTGTTCTGTTGTATTGGCTGTTTCAGTGAAAAATACTTGTGACTGAAATAATTGTGGATAGAGATAGCCCCACATCAACATTCACGGTTACCTTTCTGGGATGATGATCTTATGGGTGAAAGATTCCCGCTGCGACGTAAAACAATAAATAACTCACTCACTCTGGCATAATCATGATATTACATAGGATTTGCTGTCTGTTCTATCACGGTGCTGGTATCATCCTTAGTTCATCTAGCTACAGATGGCTGCAGGTTTACTGCCACACTTGGTGCTACAGGTGGCTGCAGGTTTACTGCCACACTTAGTGCTACAGATGGCTGCAGGTTTACTGCCACACTTAGTGCTACAGATGGCTGCAGGTTTACTGCCACACTTAGTGCTATAGGTGGCTGCAGGTTTACTGCCACACTTAGTGCTACAGATGGCTGCAGGTTTACTGCCACACTTCATGCTACAGAGGTGGCTGCAGGTTTACTGCCACACTTAGTGCTACAGATGGCTGCAGGTTTGCAATTGATGTAAACTGACAAGCTGTGATATGAGTGAAATAATCATTAAGGCAGCTTTAAACAACATTCATAACATTATTTACTATTGGGTCATGGTTGCAGGTCCAGTACATATCAATTTCAAATTAAGGCCACAATCACAATGTTAGCACCATCCCTCAACCAGAGTCTCAATTTAAACAATTCCAGACTAACATTGTGAAACTTTCTGTATCTTACTCTTAATTGTATTACTAATATTGTTAAAGAAATTGTTTGCCAATGTCCTTGTTTGTTGTATCATTCAACAATTTATGTATGCTGTCATGTCCATTACTGCGACTTCTACTGTCAGTAGCCATGTATGTACTATTTGTAATATTATTGTTAAGATAACTATGATACTGTCATTAAAATATGAATGATTTACAAGAAGACTTTATATTACTTATTTATGATTGTATGCACCCCAAAGAGATACTGTGAAATGCATACAAGCATATTATGTATAAAGTGTAAGTGTACATTATATAACTGCTTACATTTGTGTTTTAGATATCTTTTGTCTAGTGAGAATATATCTCCTTTGGAATTTCAGTTTCATATTGTACCATATACATAATATGCTTGTATACATTTCCACTTACTGCATATAGTTTATGACTGAGGTTGAAATTAGTGCTACATAGACATGTTGGAGTTACGCCATATATTCAGGAAACCCTGGGTCAATATTAAACATACTGCCAGACACAATAAATGTTACATTCCATTCAATAAAGGGAGTGGACGATACAATGGGTTGCTCTATATATGAAGAATGTCTTATGTCCTTTATACATTCTTATCATTGTAGTGTTTGGTTCTTATGGAAGTCCTTGTATATGTGCATTATGTCATGATGCTGCCGTATATACTCAAGTTAAAACATGCTATAGTAATCTCTATAGAAGAAATTTCGAAGCTTTACCAATTTATTCCCTACATATATAATGTGTATTGTCAATATTATTATCGATTACATTTTACAATAAATTTATATAATAATGAGCATGCATATATTTGTTTGTTCTGTGTGTTAAGTTGGTACTTTATGAGCTGCCAGTGGAGACACCTTCATATATGAATGGATAGGAAAGCATGTACCACGGATGACTGAATCTACACATGAATGAAGGATTGATCATTGCCAAAGAAACAACAGTAAAATAGATAATTATATGAGTGAGCTTGTATAAAATGCCTCATTTTGTAATGTATGCAGTAACCTATATAGGGCCTGTGCCACTTTTTCATCCTAAACAAAAACAAATTAGTATAATTATAATAATATATATACACTCTGAAATTGCCGGACTATTTTAAGCCTACGTGTTCTATATTTTATTTATTTTATAGCGGTCGGCAAGTACCCTAGTGAAAGTAAACTGGGCTCCGTCTCCAAAACAAATGAGCAAAC
The DNA here is from genome assembly GCA_032361225.1 of Lepetodrilus schrolli. Classification (NCBI taxonomy): domain Eukaryota; kingdom Metazoa; phylum Mollusca; class Gastropoda; order Lepetellida; family Lepetodrilidae; genus Lepetodrilus; species Lepetodrilus schrolli. Next base: position 2,559 of record JAUTBT010084409.1, on the reverse strand, counting down.
AACGTTTTATGTTTACATCGTGAGTGTCTAACCGATAGCAGATGTTTTTAACGAGTCATAAGCTATTTATGCTGAATTACATTCGAATGGGTGACATATGTCATATTTGAGCATTGTTAAGTGCCTAGCAGTATGCCGAGCAACTTCTGAGACGAAACCGCACGCAGGAACCCGTTGCACCACGATTGCGACTTCAACCAAGTTATGAACGAGTTTATCATGATCATGATGATAGGTCTTTGTTATATACTTGCTGGAAGTTATTCACTAAACACACGCTACATATATTTTTAGGAGTTATTTCCATCATCAAGTTCACTAGCAGTTCATTAACATTCCAGATCACACTATTCCTGTCATCATGGTGAAAGCTTTAAAGGACTTGTGCCTTCATTGCGTAGAACACAATCTTGACAACATTCCAAATCTGGAGCAGAACTTGCCCACGTTGTACAAAGAGATTCTCATCGAGCGCCTCTCCAACCATGACATGTTTTATCCTGCCTACCGTCCATTCATCTACGCGAGCCTGTTCTGTGAGAGTCTGCGGTACCTTCACCTCTACCACTGTAGTCAGGTGGACAATGACTGTCTGGTGGCCCTGGCTCGCACCAGATGTCAGCTGGAAGTCATCACAATTCATAAATGTGTCAATGTCACAGGTACTGTTCAAACAGATTTACATGTACTGTTAATCAGGAAATTAATGCGAGCAGGATATTAATGCGAAAAATGCGATTGGCTTATGGCCGCATTTAATTTCTACGCATTATGGAAAATAATGATAGGTACGTCCGGGGAAAAAACATGAATATAGGCCTGGTCGATCGCATTTAATTGTTGCCGCATTTATGTCTAAAAGCTTGAGGTCGCATTAAATTAGTGACGCATTAATTTCCTGATTTACAGTATGTATGTATCAGAGTGTCAGAAATGTTGAAAAAAAAGTATTACTAATCCAGTCACTTTGATCTGAGCTACCAGGGAGCTAGGAATTCTCAGTTCGACAATTCAGAGAGAAGTTCACCGGGAAGAACTCGGGTTACAATGGTGGGCTACTTGTATGCGAGTTGTTCTCTCTGAATTGTCGGACTGAGAATTCATAGTTTCATGGTGACTCAGGTTGAAGTGTGGATTAGCAACTGGAGGGAGAGTCGCCATGTAGAGGGGGGAGAATGTAGCTGGGCGTGATATAAGATGCTCCTACTGGTCTCGGCCAGTGTGGTTACCCCTTTGGCTCAGACAGTAGAGCGTTGGACTCCAGCAACTCTGGTTCAAAACCCAGGATCGGTTACATTTACAAAGTCATAAAAGTTCTGATATCCTAACCATGCTGATATCCTAAACATGCTAACTAAAATTATAACTTATCATGGTTATTATGATTAGCTGTGAAACAAGCCTTGACTTTGAAATTAATCAAACTAAGGAAAATTTAAACAATTTTCAATAAGGTATTATAGTGAAGCTTGGCTACAATCTGGACAGATATGACTGAGACATTTGCTAAATCAATTTACAATTATTTGTCTGAGCGTGATGAACATTATGAGTAAGCAAGATGCAAAAAATAATATTTCATGAATTTCATGTTTGTTTGACATATTCAGATATTGGGATACTAGCGCTGACATCTGGGCAATCTGTTCTTCGTAAGCTGGAGTTGAGGAAGCTTCCACATTTAACAGGACATGGCTTGACACAGGTTGCCTCCCCTTCTTTGTGGAAAGCAGAATTCCGGGGATGTTCAAATCTTGATGTTGCTGGTAAATATATGTGTCTCATGTCTATAATTACTATTACTGGGATAGTACCGGGACTGCACATATTTATGCCCATCCGTTTTTCGCCCATGGGCTAAATTATGTTAATAAATTCCTCATGAGAATATAGAAATATATAATGTAATTTCACGAAATATTTGTTTCATTAATTAAATTGCTAACATAAATAGTACTGTAACATCGGTACAAAATGCCTGCCATATTCTCAGGTAAACAGTAATTTATAAAATAATAATTATTATTATTATTATTACTACTATTATTATTTCCAGGTATTGCAACACTAATTAAGAAGAATCCATCTATCAAACACCTGCTGCTGGCCGACTGTCCTAAAATAGACGAGAAGATATATTCTGTTGTAGCTGGATCACTCAACTCATCACTGGTTGGTATTTAGGTTTAGCTAGGTATATCATTATATGGGGAAAGTCAAATTATTATCACACATCTCTTATTAATCCTAGTAGATGTACAATGGTGTTGTGTCCAAGTATTTTTTCTTCAAATTCTCCCAAAATTGGTGTCAAATTGACCCTCAAATTTAAATTACATCTCGAATTACACTAAATAATCTATGACCCTCTACATGTGTATGATGTCATTTGCTTGAAGAGAGTCAAGTATTTGCAGGTTCATCACTTCAGGATACAGATACCTATATACCAGAGGGCGGGTGGTAGCGCAGAGGTAGAACAGTTGGACTTCGGAGCCAAAGGTTCAAGGTTCAAATCCCGCCCCGGGGGCCCGGCATCAATGTTCGCGAAAGTTACCT
>JAUTBT010084408.1:0-12332 GCA_032361225.1 Lepetodrilus schrolli | reverse complement strand
GCCCCCGGGGCGGGATTTGAACCTGGAACCATTGGCTCCGAAGTCCAACTGTTCTACCACTGCGCTACCACCCGCCCCGTATGTATAGTAACTAACTATACATAGTAAACCTTACAGGTAGGCTTAATCTGGTAAATATTTGACTAGAATCTAAATTATAACGTATTGAAAACGACATAAGTTAACAATAGCAGTGTCAGAATTATTGATATATGGTATTTTAATCTATGACTTCAGTCTATATGAAGATCGTATATTTTATGTTATTTTAACTCCAAAATACTACTACTACTACTACTACTACTACTACTACTAATAATAATAATAATAATAATAATAATAATAATACCGGTAATACAAATAATTGTTCCTATTGACAGATTTCATATACATTCATCCTGATTCAGACTTCGTTTGCTTCATAGACTTGCTCTGTTGATTCATAGACTTGCTCTGTTGATTCATAGACTTGCTCTGTTGATTCATAGACTTGATTTGTACAAGGAATAAAAATGCATATCCAAAAATATAAACATAATATATTACATGTGAGCTAACAAACTATTATACCCACAGGTGGAGTGGTTAATTCTAAAACGTTGAATGGGTTACGCTATTTAACATAGGAGACTTGTTGTAAACATGTTCCCGTTCTTGAAGGGGTTAACTTTACGATGTCATCAAGCCATCTTGTCGTAAGGACAGAAAACATACAAATTCTAGCACCGGATATTGCAGGAAGCCTTGCACGTTACACGTGGCAGCCACTCGGAACAGCATCGAATTACTCCCCTTTGCTACGTAACAGTTTATCTGGAATGTAGGGGGAGTACATGCAACTCGAGGAAGAGTATGAAAACAGCCCGTGACTCCATCACTCACGGGATACTGTTCCACTTAATAATAGGCTACCAGTGGTACATTTGACTAGCTTGTCCGTGGGAAAACATTCCCATTTTCAAAACCTAGTCGTCGGTATCAGTCTTCTAAAAAAAAAGTAGCGCCACACAGTGCAAAGCACAGTTTTTCTGTTACGTCAACGTGATGGAGCAAATCAAGGTCGGCATACGCTCACACCTCCGGCAGATTCAGACGGGAAAGTGTCATACGGGTATCTTTAATACATGTTACTCCTGTACCAAAGATGAAGTCTTTATTGTATATCAAATAGTATCCAGCGTGTTTCGCACGACGCAAAACGCTTGTGATAGCTTGTAATTTTTAGTCAACACAATATCATGAAGGACTAGAGTGTGGGTATATTTTTGTTTACATCGCTAATAATAATAGGCTACTTGGAAATGAGGTTATCGTTGATTATGTGGATTGTATTTCAATTGTTTTGTTTATAACTGACTCTAGTACAATCAGATCGTGGATATCTTCTTGACTTGACTGATTATGTATCATATACCGTATTCATACAGTATATATACATTATGTAAAAATGCTTAATTCATAACCATAACAAGCAATATAATAGTTTGAGCGTATCACATCAAAAGAGTTGCAATGTCCGCGATATTCAATTATATAAGATCATTACTTTAAGGATAGTCATTACTCAGCATATGATACGTATTTCAGATATGATACTACAAACCCGTATAGTAATCATTGAAAATAACATAGACACTTCTTTTAATTGGATATTAATGTGCTATTGCACTGTCGAGTTCCACATTTAATTCGTAGTAAATGCATATATAATGTTTAAATATTTTAGCATTGATTCGATGTTTGACCTCAGGGTTGTGTCTAGGACAAATATTGAAGTGTGTCTTCACTATCTATCTGAACGTTTCAGCTGTAACAGTGTCACGTGATAAGCATCAGTGGCAAGTGTACGTGACGATGTTATACATACGGACTATTGTACTTATGTTAAAGGTAAATGTGTGGAGGGAAGGTGAGACGGCGGCTGGTAGGGAAGAGTGACAGATTAGAGGGTAAAACAGAGGAGATATAGAGCGAGGGGGAAAGAGAGAAAGGGAGTGTGAGAGAGAGGGTGTGTGTGTATGTGTGTGTGAGAGAGAGAGAAAGAGAGAGAGAGAGAGGGAAGGAGAGAGGTGTGAGAGAAAGAGATAGAGTGAGACAGAGAGAGAGAGAAAAGAGAGAGAGAGAGGTGTGAGAGAAAGAGAGTGAGAGAGAGAGGGAGAGAGGTGTGAGAGAAAGAAAGAGAGAAAGGGGGAGAGAGGGGGAGAGAAAGAGAGGGGAGAGTGAGAGAGGTGTGAAAGAGAGAGAGTGAGAGAAAGAAAGAGGTGTGAGAGAAAGAGAGAGGTGTGAGAGAAAGAGAGAGAGAAATATGGGGAAAGGTGTGAGAGAAAGAGAGTAAGAGAAAGAGAAAGAGAGGTGTGAGAGAAAGAGAGTGAGAGAGAGAGAAAAAAGAGAGGTGCGAGAGAAAGAGAGAGTGGGGGAGAGGGAGAGGGGAGAGAGACGTGTGAGAGAAAGAGATAGAGTGAGAGAGAGAAAGAGAGAGGTGAGATAAAGAGAGATAGTGAGAGAGAGAGAGAGAGAGAGAGAGAGAGAGAGAGAGAAAGAGAGAGAGGGAGAGGGGGAGAGAGAGGTGTGAGAGAGAAAGAGATAGGTGAGAGAAAGAGAGAGAGTGAGAGAGAGAGATAGGGACAAAAGTGGTGAGAGAGAGAAATACCCAAACAGACAAACAGACAGACAGACAGACACGGGGAAGAGGAGGAGGAGATGAAATTGATAGCTAGTAAGCGTCCTACAACACATATAAAACAGTACAACGAATACACTGATAACGGTCATTGTACGTTTTAGGCATGTCACAGAAAGCTACGTTGTTATGCAAGATATCGAAAGTTAGGCGAAAACCCAATATATTATATTCTTCACGGATGTCAAATTTCGGAAGACGTATACGCATAGTAATGTATGAATTACTCCCATCCAAAGATAACTGAAATATTTTTGAAAAACAGCGACAAAGCCTGTAACTCATCAAATGAATTAGAGTACAGCTGCAAATGTCTACCGTGATTTTCGTATTGATATGATGGAGTTTCAAGTACAATCTCGCAACACAAACAACAGCAAGTCGGAGCTAGAGTAGAACAGTGGTTTTCTGATGCTATCTACAAGGCTGGATACACAATCTCAAGTTCGTCTGTTTCCGTTATCAGTCTGAAATAGGTGTAGGCCTCTCATGTAGATATCAATCTACAGCTGGTGATATGTCACAGAATATAAGCCATTGTAGCTCGCAACTGATCGAGAAAACAATGCGATGAAAGTTATCTTCAAAATTTGTTAAATACATTTTACTAATATTTGTTTGTGAAAATGCAGCAGAGATTTGTTAATACGTCGTATGTTATTTAATCATTAACTATAACAATATACTTGTGAACATGTGACGGAGATATGTGTTATCAGGGCCGTAACTAACCGGAAAGGCCCCTGCCCCACCCCTCACCCTCACTTTTAGAAAGAAAATATTTTCATACGTGATATTATACATTACGCACATTAATAAACGTCCTACATACACTATTTTAATTTTCGTTATTTATTTAGGAAAATCAATAGGGCATACATCTGGAATCATTCTTCCGATCACTCATAGTTGATATATAAAGTGTCTGCCTGATGTGTATGGCAGAATGGATTCTGTACGCGAAGAATTGCCTACAATTTGTCAGTGATTTCGCAGCAGTATGTTTCAGTTAAGAGAGTTACGATTGCTCACTGAAGTATCAATGATATTAAAGTCCTCGTGCACGTCAGAGATAAGCTATTTTCAGAGCCTTTTTTCTATCGAATATGTAAGTATAAATTGCGGGAAATCAATTCTAAGCACACATGATATACACACAAAAATCTCCGGGGAATATACCCCAAGACCTCTTACAGTCTCGGGCTCTTAATTTGCGACCTCGGTCACTTAACTGTGCTACAAGGTATGTGATCTCATTCGAATCCATATGGTACACCATCAGCGACGCACCAGCTGTTCATATTCACAACTCACAATATAGTGGCCTCATATACCGTACTTCACTATTGTTTATTTCAGAAAAAAATGAAGTATCAACTGTCAACCGTTAAAAATAATATATATAAACCTTGGCTTATACATTCAAATCCAAAATAAGAATTAGAAGTTATACTAACGAAAACAAAACTTACAAATATAGTAGCGGGATAACAAACAAAAATTTTAATTAAAACACATTGAATTAAATAAGGGGGACAACATATTAGAAATGTGGGCCTACTATTAATGATTACTCAAATAGTAAAGTATATTGCACCTCTGAGCAATCAATTTTCACAAATGTTCCCAGAACATTGACGATTATGTTGCGTGATAGGAGTATAAATATCTGATGAAATATTAGAAGCATTAAGATATTGAATATGACTTTACGTTAGATATCGTTGAAAGGTAAACATGCAAAATACGCATACATCAGGACACGTTAAATGTTAAGGCTCACTGTTGAACTCAATGCACGCAAAACTTGCCATTTAACGCAACAATAATTCGACGACCTCTCCGTCAAAGAGTGCGCAATTCTGTAACAACATCGACATTAATACTATCCACAAACCTTTAACACGTGCGTCACGTAACGATTATTAAACGCGAGCAACCGCACGTTGTGACTATACACCGCGCCCTTACCGTGAATATACAACGTAGGTTATTTCGTTGTGTATCAAACATGGATACGATCTACCCGTATATTTCTATTTAATTTAATTTTTTTAATTGGGGTTTAGAGTCGCATTCAAGATTCTTTCACTTATATCACGAATTGTCCGTTTAGGGCAGGAGGAAACCCGCAACATCCGTAGCGCTGAATGTTGCAGTAAACCTGCGAGCACCGGCTGGTACTGACAAGACCAAGGATAACTGCATTGCCACTCTACAGACATCGCATCCTATCAATATCGCGTCAGAAAGGCATATTATTATTATTATTATTATTAATAGTAGTAGTAGTAGTATTGTTATTATTATTGTTATTTACTATTGTTATTATTACTATTGTTATTATTATTGTTGTTATTTTTATTTTTATTTTTATTGTTATTACTATTGTTGTTATTATTATTGTTATTATTGTTATTGTTATTATTATTGCTGTAATTTATTATTGTTATTATTGTTATTAGCATTGTTATTGTTGTTATTATTGTTATTGCTATTATAAATAGTTATTGTTGTTGTTATGTTTTTTTATTATTATCATTATTATTATTGTTATTACTATTGTTATTACTATTGTTATTATTATTGTTATTATTATTGTTATTATTATTATCATTGTTATTTTTATTATTTTTATTGTTGTTGTTTTTGTTGTTATTATTATTGCTATTATTGTTGTTATTATTGTTGTTATTATTACTATTGTTATTATTATTGTTATTGTTGTTGATATTATTGTTATTGCTGTTATTATTGTTGTTGTTATTGTTATTATTGTTATTATAATTGTTATTGTTGTTATTATTGTTATTTCTATTATAAATATTTATTATTATTGTTGTTGTTATTATTATTATTGTTATTACTATTGTTGTTATTATTATTATTATTGTTGTTATTATTATTGTTATTACTATTGCTATTATTATTAATATTATTATTATTATATATTGTTTAATTTAATACAGTATATATTATAGCATATTATTTCTTTATTACGTATGCCTAACGATGCAGGTGTTCTCTCATTGTAAAGAGCTGGATCATGAAATGCATCATTCCGTTATTACACATTCCTTTATTACACATTTTGCTTATAGTGCACATTCCTACTTTATTACACATTCATTGGACATGGATACATGCAATATTACTACACTGAACACAATGCACTGCAAAATTACTGAGCAGATTGAATGCAATTTATTTAATAAATGTAAAAGTACATAATTATCAATACTAGCTGAAGAAAATGTACTTTTATCGCACAGCATTCCTCTAACAGCCGCTGGTGGTGCCTCTTTACACACCAGGGTCCAGGGGGAAACCTGCAACATCTGTAGCACTGACTGTTGCAGAAATTCTACGAGCACCGGCTGTCAGGCTGTCACAGTAGGCCTACCAGCAGGTGCTTGCAGGTTTATTGCAACATTCAGCACTACGATGTTGCGGGTTTCCTCCTACCATAAACTGACAAGCCGTGATATTGTAATCATGAAAGCTGCTCTAAATCCCAATTCAAAATAAAAGTAGAGATATAGCATACGATAGCAGTTACCGAGCCTATGTTTTGAGGATTTGTGACCACTGTGAATTGTTATCCAGAGATCTGTGGTTCACTGTTATGATTGAAATACTTAATATTATTTATATTACTCCCATTTCTCATACTAATTATTACTATATGACTGCTTACTAATTAATAACAATTGTATTTGACTATATATTCATTGGGCTGGATTGTGTATGTATTTAATATACTGACTGTTATAATTAATTAAAATTTATAAAATTATAGACGACCAATTTAATTTATAAATATACATTAATTTCTCTTTATTTAATAGTTTATTACTTTGTGTTTTTATATATTATCTCTCATACTAATTATTACTTAATGACTGCTTACTAATTAATAACAATTAATAGATACAATTATAGACGGCCAATTTAATTTATAAACATACATTACGGTAATTACTCTTTACTTAATAGTTTATTATTTTGTGTTTTTATTTATCTGCAGTAAGTTTACTTTAATTTCACTTACTTTATTTCGTTTGTATGCGTTTCTACTAGATCTAGATTTAAATATGTTACGAAAAGTATTTATTTAATTTATAGATGCCCGATCTCTTACTCTATTATATAAGGAATATTATTTTTTAACGAAAGAAAAGACAGAATAAATAGTATATAATTACTAAAGAAAATCATTAATATTGTAATATCGATGTGGATATTTTTTATTTTATTTTAAGTTTTCATTTGTTGAAAAAAGTTCAACTAGCCATCAAATACATGGAACAGGGGAAGTAACTCTAATATATTAAAGCACTAAAACAAAATGGCAGCCTATACAGGTGCACATGTTAATTCATTCAAACTTTTGCAATGTTCTCATAAATACCAACAGTTTAACCCATGCAAATAGTGTTTATGATTCTATCTATTCGTGGTAATGTGGACATTTACAAAAATTGAACTATGTTTTATGGAGAGAATAGAAATGCCATTGATTTATCACCAGCGGATGACCACGTGTTTAACATTTGTAAACTCTGAATCGTTGAAATTTTCTATTTATAGTAGATTAATACAGTATTATATATTGTCAGTCATTTGTTATGATGTCCCTGCTGATATTTTTAATTTTACATTTGCCATATGTTCTTTTGTGAACGTTGAATAGTATACATTTCACGAAATGCACATATATTATTTAATTCGATCATTATTTTATAAGTTATAATTCAACCAGTCGAAGGGAACTTGAAATTTTAGCTGTGTTTATTGGTCATTTCATTAGTTTCTCAATATGCATCTATTATTTTTTAAATGGAGATTGATGTAGAAGAAAAAAACAAGGATCTACACACTCTAGCTAGCTCTTCATGCTGATGACAACTGGAGATGCCCTAAAAAGCAGTTTCTGTGCCTATTCCAGCAGAGAGAGGACTGCCTAAAAACAGGCAATGTGGATCCTAAATTTTACAGCAAATTTTACATCTACTTTTAATTAAGGGTAATGGAGGTGTGCTACTGACTTTCCAACAATGACTTGCTAGATAACCTATCTAGCAGCTGTCTAGATCTGCAACTCGCTGGGAAATACTTTCATAGTTATAGTATTCATGTCAAACCTGTCTCCGACGTTATCAAATTTCCTCGTCAACTCTTTGTTCACAAATCCTCAAAATCTGAGCCTGAACATGAAATTGTACTAAAAATGTTTCGTAATCTCGGTCAGATTATTACGGTCAACACATTGCAGGGCAATATTCTACCGACACTGCTCTAGCAACTGAACTGCCTTGTTTCAGGTTTACTGTACAAAATAAAGGACAAGGGCTGCAGTTCCGAGGACAGACTGAAGCTTGTCAGATACGCTTGGTGTTCCGAGGATGTCCAGATTCCGAACAAACACTCGGTGCTCATTGACACAGTGTCTGGGATGCTCGTTAACAGGAAGAAGTATGTATTTATCATCAGGCAGGGCTCAATTTAGCGATTAATTTGGGAGCCATGGTGACCTAATTTTGCATTTGGCAACCAGTATTTCACTTATTTTAAGTGTTTATGGATCTGCAGGAGCCAAATGGCTCCTTGGAAAATGTTGTACCTTTGAGACCTGTCAGGGATTTCATGCAGCGATTGGTAACCTGCATTCAACAATGAGGCATTTTCTTCTAGGATTGATGAATTAATTCAGCAAAAGAGTTAACAGGAATGAGAATTCCTCTGAAATGATAATTGTCTATTGCCATGCCTGTCTAAATAATTATCTATGTGCAATATTCAGAACTAGAAGTTAATAACATTAAAGGGCGGGTGGTAGAACGTTGGACTTTGGAGCCAAAGATTCCAGGTTCAAATCCCGCCCCAGGGGCCCGGCATCAATCTTTGCGAAAGTTACCTTTCTGATGTGATATTGATAGGATGCTATGTCTGTAGAGTGGCAATGTAGTTATCATCCTTGGTCTTGTCAGTACCACCCGGTGCTCGCAGGTTTACTGCAACATTCAGCGCTACAGATGTTGCAGGTTTCCTGCTGCCCTAAACTGACAAGTCGTGATATGAGTGAAAGAATCCTGAAAGCGACTTAAAACCCCAATTCCTAAAAAAAATAATTCAATAACATTGAAGAGAAAGCTTTCAAATAAAAATGTTCTATTAATCAAGGACATATCAGTAACTCTTGACTACAGAACAGAGATTCTATAAACAATAATTCACTGAGTCACAGAACAGAGCCGATCTTTGCTAACTGGTTTGTCCTGTCACTTCTGTGTCTGGTCTGCAGGTATCGACTGTCGGACTCTGAAGCGGACGAGGTGTGGAAATGTCTGTATAACATCCTCCACAGTCACCAGTGTGCCAACAGTGGATCCATCCTGGTCAAGCCCTCTCTGGGACAGGTAGAACAGATCAGAACATTTCTTCTCGCATCGTGAGCCTATATATATATACTCGATAAAGTAAATAGAGAATCTCGCCCAAGTGTCTTGGAATATCAACTATATCAACATGAGTTGTGAAAATGATTAAATCCTCAGCAAATCGGGGGTTGATATAGTTGATATTCCAAGACACGAGGGTGAGATTCTATTTATCACCCAATATCATTTTCAAATCAAGAAGAAAAATGACACAAAGATTTAACTGTGAAATCAATGTTTAGGCTGCTGTGCATTTGCACTGTGACTTCATAGCAACGCTATGACATCACAATGGTAGAACAATCAAATAACCACTAAATGGGTCAAACGATATCTACAGCAGTACATATTGCCTGTAGATATCGCTGATCTCTCACAACCGATATCTACTGCACAGACAATAGTATTGGGTGATAAAAAAATACTACATGTAATGTCAGATGGGATGTTGTCAGTTAGTCGGGAAACATCTCATGCTTCCTCCTGCCATAAACTGTCAATTTGAGTGAAAAAATACAAATGTAAAGAAAATTAAAAAATAATGAAGCAATGTTTATTTCTCGTATTATTTCAGGTCCTGGTGGAAGCCATACAGAAGTGTGCACATGAAACTCTTTCTGCAAAGATGCAGGGAATCGTAATAGGAAGTTGTCATGTCGTGATCTCCAACACTCATCTCTCACACGTCCTTACAGCGAAGTATGACAACCTGGTATGTCTTTGATTCTTCCAGGAACACCTTGATGGCTTCAATATTGGTTGAAATACATGTGATTATCGTGGGAATCATTGCAAATGGGTGAAATAGACCCGCAGCTTGAATTTTAATTTTGTGTTTAATTAATTGCTCATGTTTTTTTATTAAATATGTAGTTTGTTTTTAATTATTTAAAAAAATTAAAATTTGGCTTTAGAAATGCTTCCATTATTGTACTTGTTCGGTTAAGATTTTCTTTTTAAGATTTTTTTTTTTTATAAATTATTTTATATGTATTTGTTTATTTTCTTGTTATAAAACTTTGCTGTGCCTGGTAACGTATTTCCTACAAGTGGCTGGCCGTCTCTTCATCAGGTCAGTCTGCTGGTCAGCACCTCACAGCTGAGCTGCCGTTCCTCGGACTCCGACAGACAAACTCTGACCGCTATTTTACAGCGAGTAGTGACGGCCTACACTGCTGCACAGTCGGTTCACCTCAACCAGAAACAGGTACAGATCCCAGGGTCTTCCAGTATTATTCAATACTTGTAGGGTGAAGCTTGACCCTTGTTGAGTAGAGAAATAGAACTATTACATAATGTGTGTTTATTTTTATACAATGTTACAAAGATGAGAAACTTGTTTTGTCTGTAACCATTCATGCACAAAACTGTATAGTAATATATTTGGGGCTAAGGCCGTGTTATTGAACAAATGTTTGTATGTCTGTTGATACTAAAGGAGTAAGCAACCAGAATCATGCACTGATCAACAGAATGTTCAGGCTATTGTAAAGGATAAACATGTTGTCGGAAGGATCAACATAATGTTCAGGCTATTGTAAAGGATAAACATGTAATCGGAAGGATCAACAGAATGTTCAGGCTATTGTAAAGGATAAACATGTAATCAGAAGGATCAACAGAATGTTCAGGCTATTGTAAAGGATAAACATGTAGTCGGAAGGATCAACATAATGTTCAGGCTATCCTAAAGGATAAACATGTAATCGGAAGGATCAATATGAACATGAGCAACATGCATGAATCTGAGTTGTCTCCCCTTCATGGTGATTACAGAATACTGGAGCCTGATCCACAGAGCTAAAATCGATTGTAAAGATAAGATAGCTTAGTGCATCAGTACAAGTTGCCAGAAAATCTCTCAATCTATTGTTCTACAAAATAATCAAATTTCTCCCTTGCCTTTTAATCACAATCGCTGCTCAATAGGGAATAAATAATTTCATTCAGTTTTAAAAATCGATATGCTCTTGACTGTTTCCCATAGGTTCTACTGACTACCATTGAACGGCTTCTGGTTCCACTGATGCTGTTTTCCTGTCAACAAACTGAGGATGGAGAGCTGAGAAAGTTGAAAAAAGAGACATTAAAGCTTGTGTTGGGGGCTCTCTTCAATAGGTATTGTCACACATTGAAATAGTTTCTCGGATAATATCAGATTTTCCATTATTGCACCCAATTAGTGCCAAACATTTATTCCTGTTTTTTTTTAAATTTCTTTTTATTTTATTTACATTTTGTTCTTTGATATGTTAAAAAGGTTCCTCAGACATTCGTTTCAATTCAGTCTTACTTGTTCTTCCAGCTCACATAGAGAGATGTACAGGCGATATTTGAGCTCTACCAAGGGAGGCGATAAACTAGCAAGTGAGGGATGCAAACCACTAGAAACTTTATTTGGCACACTGAAGAACTTGCTAAACCGAAAGGTATCTTATCTTATCTATCTCATGAAGCACAGAATGTTTCACCGACTTCCTTGTAATCAATTTTTAAACATGATCAATTAACTCTTAAATAGGGAAATAATATTTTTTTTATTGTTTTTTTTATGACATAGCCTGTGCACTCTGTATTTATTAATTAAATTCTTTTGCAATTTCAGTCCCCAGACAACATCATTAAAGTTTCTGCAGATTGGCAAGAAATTGTGTGCAACTTTATAGCTGAGTTTGTGTCAGTGTTCCTGTGTGGGTAAGTATTCATGTTGTTATGGGTGGTCGAGATGAATATTATTTTTATGGAATGTAAAAATAGATACAACTTTAATGCCATAATTCCCCAATGGTCATCAGAGATAAATATTTACAAGTTGCTTACAAATGTGTTAAATAATCTTGAACAAATTAGTAAACTATATAGTTATATCTTCAGGTGGAGTAGCGTAAATAAACCTAGATTTAGTTTGAACTAGATTGGTCTCTTATGATGATAGATTTATCTCTGACTTAAATATGGAGTCGACAACTGATCTAATCTGATGAGACCACCCAATTAACGACAAAGTGTATTCAGATGTCATTGTTGTATATCATTGTCACTGACAAATTCATAGCGAGCGAAGCCAACGTCCCGCAGGGACGTGCGAGCGAAGCACTATAGATAATGCGTGTATACGAGGATCAAAATGAACTACATTGAAAAACGTCAACAGAAGCAGACAGTCCTTGGAACTTGAAATTCGTGTCCAAACGGAAGTTAGTTTTCTGGGG
>JAUTBT010084407.1:0-12333 GCA_032361225.1 Lepetodrilus schrolli | reverse complement strand
CATGATGTAAATTAATGTTGAATACACTACAGTTCTTTTCGGTTACTAGTCATCTGAATAATGTATTATACTCATGTCTTTCATTCTTATACACTAAGGGGAAATGAATCATTGGTAGAGGAAATCCTAGACAGAGTTTGTTTTGGTTACCGTTCTGCTGACGGTTCCTGTTCCTGTTATGTAGGCATGTATCTAATTTCAGGTAAAAGTTTGTTTGGTCAACAAGTAGGCCAACTATCTGTGATTGTATGCATTTAACGGGTACAATTTACATCACAATCCTGTAACAGTAGAAATTAATGGCATACCATGGTTCGTACACTAGACCATCACATTGTGTTTATACTGTAACAACCGGAGCATCTAATTTCAGACTAGATGCAGATGCTATTAAATGTGTCTGCATGTATGCATGACCATTTAAAAGCATCAATGCTAATTTCTCCCGCAGGCCGCTTCTATGCAAGTTATTGATGACATGAAAGGAGAAAATACACCCAGCTAACAAACACACCATCGTTAACGTCACATGCTTGCTACCCACGCAGCGAGTTGGATAGATTACGATTACTACGTTGAGACATCCTAATACGAAAGACTGGTCGATTACATATGCTGTGCATTATCTAGATGGCATATAGATCGGCATAGAGAGTTCGGTTTGTATTCTCTATTGTACTATGCGGTGAAAAATAGTCTATATCAAGTATCAGAATGTTGGGATGAAAATCAGCGGCTGGGCGGCAACCTAAACAGTCTTGTCAAAACCGGAAGTTGTGCACGCGCGCGTTCCGTGCTAACTGATTAACATCTGGAATCATATGCATTATGCATTCTAATGATTATAATTAATCAATCACTACGGGGTGTAATTGGTGGATGTAATGCCGTTCCTTAGTAAAGTCTTTGGTTCCACCAGAATAATAATAAATATTAATAATGTGTGTATTTATATTGCGCCACACACACACAATATATATATATATATATTGTGCTCATAGCGCTACATTATTACCCCGGTCAAATGGATCTGTGTACACTCAATTTCCTTCTCAACTCCCTGGGGAGTATACAACCCAAGCTGTCGTTCAAGGCGCTACAAGGTTATCATTCACATGTCCATCTCATCCTTCCGGGTACCCATTCTCTGCTGGGTGAACAGAGGCATTATCGAACTAAGCCACTTGCCTAAGGTGACACCACAAGTTTTTTAGTCTGTGATTCAGTGTCGGGCAGGAACGAATCCTAGATACAATCAGGTTCTCGGTCACCCATCAACGAACCAGCCGAGCTCGAACTTGCTTCACTTTAACCTGAGAGGTCAGCCGTGCAATGCACGAGACCATGTGCCACCACACCAGAAGATATCTCAACCTGACTTCTAGTAACATACTAGTATTCCTCTGCCAGGTACACTTATCATACAGTTTTACTAGGAATCTGAACGAGGGTGGCAGCACGACCTGGCTTAAACAGGAAATGCAATTGGCTTGTATGGGTGTACCACTGACAGCCCGAGACATTAACGCACTGACAGGCAAGATGGCTTCGTTTGTCAACTAAATCGCTTCTGCTTTGCTGTGTGACCTGCTGAATTAACATCCTTGTCCTTGTGAGATGTGCACACACGTTTGTATAAAGCATGTAATCTGCTTTCAGCCATGTTGTGGAGAGTCATACATAATGCATTCTGGTTGTATGAATAGCTCTGCAGACGCCATGTGGCGTTGTTGGCTATTCTCACATTTTAACACAGGATTCAGCTGTTCATTTGAATTAGTAAATTATATTTGTTTGAATTCAATAATACGTAACCGTAGACCTACAGATGGTATGTGCATATACATAATGATAACATGTCGTGTTTAGGGTGGCGGCAGTACGTGAGGTCTCTATTGAAATGGTCCACATATAGCAGTTGCATGGTGGCGTACGTTATTTTATACCTATACATCAATATATACCCTTTTTTTGTTGTCATGACAAAAATCGATATACATGTACGCCCGTGTTCACATCTGTATATAGAACGGTTCTTTGAAGACCTACTTCATCCGGCTAAAGCAATGTTGACTTACATGGATCGATTCTTCTGATGAAGTTATGTTGAAGTTCAAAGCACTTTAGATTTAACACTCTTCACTGACTTCAATCATTTAATGCAAGTTTGTGTTGTCAATTTCACGTACGTACATCCTACCACCATTCCATTTGAGGCGCCCGTCATGAGTAGCATCTACACATTACACAGATGTTTTAGTATCGGCTAAAATTGCCACCCGAAGCGAAAGGAATTCATACTGTTCAAGAATTCCATTTTGGTAAGACAATAGATCCTATCTCAAGCTAATTGTTTGTGTCAAGGATGTGTCAAGTTTTATTTGATATTTATGTATGTTAACCGATGGATATCCGAGACATATTAATCTTCAGTCGTTGCTAATGTTCTCGAGAGCCCGAGGGTCGCCTGCGGGCCGTGCGATTTATCATACATATGTAGGGCAAGGGCATAGTAATAACCATATTCCCCTCATCTCACTAAGTATATACACTCTGTCTCGTTTATATTTCAGCATTAAGACAGTTGATGACAGTTGTTTCTGAGAGAATCGCACATAGCTATAGGATGGTAGAATGTGAAGACATTAAGGCGTGCAACCTATGGCTATAAAAATGGAAATAATTTGCTTTTATATGCTATGTTGCTACCCCAATGTGTCTTATTCGGACAAACCAGTTATCGGCCTGGTACCAAGTTACATGACGACCTATACTAGCAGCTATTTAAAACTTTATTGTGGTGGAGACTGTGAAACGTTTGGAGTGGGCGTAGCCATAGATACACACTCGTAGACATACAATTAAGGACATAATTCGACCAGATAATTTGAATAACATCTGCTATGAACCAAAATAGTCTTTCTCGTGACACCGGGCCTAAAGATTACGAACCATTTTGAGTACGATTTCATGCTCAACTAAAAATGTTGTTCACAAATTCCCATATAAAATTTGAGCTTGAGCCGGAAATCGTTCTCCAAACATTTCATAATTTCGGGACCAGTTCATAGTGAATCATTGGCTAATAACTAGTATCAGTCTTTTTGCCAATTCTGATACAAAATCAATAACTTGCTTAAAGATAATACATACAAAGCGTATCGCGAGCATTCGCCAAGATGAATGCTTCTAAAAGCTGTCAGTTCGAGCATGACTGGACATTCCACACATCGACGTTAGCGCTCCTGTCAACTCTTTGTTGCAACCAAGACGAATTGCTTCCATATTTGTTGTTTACTTGCCGGTGTTTATTGGATTTGCCACTAACAAGATGCAGTGCCAGTTAGATTCCATTCTATTACATAAATGGCTTGCAAGGTCATTTGATTGTGGATACGCCTACTTAATGATGGTGCGTTTGATCCTTTAGGCTCAGCCTTGGCTCTACAGTCCAATCGTATCGATTTACCTTAATTGTAGTGCGATTCATATATCAACACGGTACAATAAGATTTAGTACGGCCTGTTATCGTTAGAAGTGTCGGCAGTTAATGGTACTACATCATGCTGTTGACAAGCTCTCGTCTTATCGTTCAGCGTCCTGTTGTAAAGTGAGTGAATATTGCTGTAACGACAACCAGAGCTATAAAATCATACATGAGGTATTTGTATAGATATATTCTGACGAATGATGTAATGGGGTCATATATGAATGAATTCCAATACGATTTCCGTGGTCGTAATTCGTCCAGGAACAGTAGCTTTGCCATGACACAGGTAATTGTGTATTTACACAATATCATTTTGCCATGTCTGTCTTGCAATTGCATCCTGAACACATTCGTACAACTATACGATGTATTTCCAAATCGTTTAAAATCGACAGTTTAATGCTGACCGTCTATTATTGGTTTCGCCTCATGTCATGTCTGGGTCAGGCGGATACATGTAAGGGGATTGAGTATGCCGTAAGAGAAGTATTCCTATGTGTGTGTGTCGACTATTTGACTTGCCATTCCGGTTGAGTAAAACAACGTGCTTCACGATTAAGGGATCGTTGTTCAGGGTTAATCGCGGGGATCAGCTCACCTGGATTCTCCACCAAGATGGTGCGAGGTCATGCACACCACAACCAACGTGCAAGGTCATATAAGCCGCACAACAAACGTATTTGTACCTTATGTTACTCTGCCGTAGGAGATGAATATCACTTTCTATTGGAATGTCCTAATTTGTTAGCATTAAGAAAAACATATCTACCACCATACTTCAGTAAAAACCCAACTCTTACCAAATGTATCTACCTAATGAATTGTAATTACAAGCCCCTTATGCATACTATTGCTAATTATCTATAACAAGTCTTACCAATGCTTAAATGATTGTATATGTATAATTTTATATATACATATACATGTACATGTTACCAAGAAAGAAAATGGCTTGCACTATGCATTTCCGCCGTTTTTCAAAATGGCCGCCAGCCGAAATTGGCTTTTTAACATATCCGCTTGTACGACTCCTACCAGCTTAAGTATGATGTCTAGACCCACATTTTATGGGTCAAACAATTAATTAGGAATAGTTATACATCAAGTGGCTCAAATAATTTATGCAACCATTTTTGATAGTGTACATATTACCAAGAAAAGGATTGGGTTGCACTGTGCGTTTCCGACGTTTTCAATGCTCACCAACCGAAAGTGCCCTTTTCACATATCAGCTTGTAAGACTCCTACGAGCTCAATTATGACCCATATTTTAAGGGTCAGGGAATCCATTCGGAATAGTTATACATTAAGTGGCTCAAATACTGTAAGCAGCCATTATGATTTTCAAAATGGCCGCCAATAGATGTCGTTTTCATAATATCTTTGCTTGCACTTCTGCTCCATCTCAGAACCTCAAGAGTGGTACCATTTTGTTCAGGGGACACTCCTCATTGATATCATACCAATTAATTCTGCTTGGTCTTGGCAACTAAAGAATGTATTTTTCGACCTTTGTGGCAGACGATACAATATGAACTGAATATATATATCCATCTGATTCAGTGGATGATCTTCTTACTGGTGAAGGAGGACATGTATCTGGAGTTTCAGTAATGAATTTTCCCTTGACATGAAATCTGTGAACAATAACAGCATTCATGGTGGTAACCATACTGTACTTTAGGCAAATACTTGGCTGGTATCTGCTACACAAACGTTTCTTCTATGGTGTACTGAAGCTTTATGTTCAGTAAGTCTCTTCTTGCATTCATCCTGGATGTTCTGGAATCTTTCTCCCGGATCTTGAATATCGGCAAGAAAGATATACTGCTTTGTTTACAATCATCACAAACAAGTAGGTATACATAAAGGGCGTGTCAGTTGCGGTGAAATTACTTCTTCCAGGGGGCTAGCTAAACTAGCTCGATGTCGTAAAAACCATTGCGTATGCGCATCCTATTTTGGTCTGTAGACGGAACCCAGTCAAAGATGGCGGTAGAAATACTGGTATCGTATGACACATCCCTAAATATATCATAATATTCATGATTGTAATAACCGAAAATACCCCATCAAAATTAACAATAATGTTATTTTTATTGTCTCTCACCATGATTGTTTTTTGTTTGATTTTGTTTTTAATGCGCTTTACACTAGAGCCACTTTCACATCATGTCAGGTTAGGGTAGGTGGAAACCTGCAACATCTGTAGCGCTGAATTCTGCAGTCAACCTGCGAGAACCACTGATCATGACGAACCAAGGATGATTACTGCAATGCAACATTACAACCAGCCCATCCTATCATGATGTAATAATGGTTCTAATTCAAGAATGTTTCATCAACATGCATAAATTGTGTTGACATGGAATGTTCAAGGCAACAATGCTAGATTCCAGAGGTTTTTAAGATATTATGCACTTTGATTCCAATATATTTATCTCCGCTCATGGAAGGCTTTCTAATTAAAATATTGTGGGGCCATTTCCCTTTAGGCAATCGATAAAGTGGCACCCACAGGCGGTCATCATTGCTGACCACTCTGTAATTCAATATATAGTCGGTCAACTCATGTTCAACTCAAGGTTTTGTTGACAAATCCCCATATAACATTTGATCTTGAGCATGGAATTGTACTCAAAGTTTCGAAATCTTGGGGCTTGTGTTTATAACAATATATATTGATCAATAATATTTATTTTCTGTCAGCCGATCATTCATAATGTTCAATTATTATTATTTTTATATTGGACCTGACCAACTGATCATCATATTAAATTATATATATATTTATATTTTCGACCGCCCAGACACAAATTATCACAGAAAGATCCATAAACCAGGGAATCAAATATCTATGACCTTATGTATTAAATAAAAACATTGTCTTTACAAATTAAAATTTAGAAATGTATGGATGTATGCATATTTAACAATTCATAACAACAATTCGGGTTAACTATTCAATAAGTATAAATATATAGCCTGTGGTATACTAAAAGTATCGAATAAGAAAATGTATTATAAAGAAAGAAGCAAGCCCTAGCTAAGTTCTAGTAAACATGGTAAATAGACCGGCAAAGGTGAAGATAGGCCCCACCTCTATTTTACTTATTTTCGTGAGTCGGGGATAGGGATAGGGTATAGGTTATTACAGACATATAGATTTACATCTAACAACTACATAATCATTGTTTTTACAATGCTCACTCTTTTATTCACGAAAATATCCACGCTGTTCCATCAGCTGTTCAATTGATAATGGCCGATCATACCAAAACAGCACGTCGCTGAATAACAATGTACCGCCAAAAAAAACAGTCATCATTTTTTTTTTTTTGCTTGCAGAATTGAAGCCTATATGACTGTATAATCATGAAATACACTTTACAACCGAGATTCGGTCACATTTAGTAATAAAAGGGATGGGGACCCTGATCTCCACCTTTGCCAATAAACCTCCAATACGTAGCCGGTTCAGTCGTACAAAACAAATGAATCTATTTATGGCTTTACATTGTTGATATGTGAAAAAGACAATTTCGGTTGGCGGCCATGCTGAAAAACGGCGGAAATGCATAGTGCAACTCAAATAGGGGG
The DNA here is from genome assembly GCA_032361225.1 of Lepetodrilus schrolli. NCBI lineage: Eukaryota > Metazoa > Mollusca > Gastropoda > Lepetellida > Lepetodrilidae > Lepetodrilus > Lepetodrilus schrolli. The sequence goes on along the minus strand of JAUTBT010084407.1, from coordinate 5,242 downwards.
GTGGGGGTGGGGTGGGGTCCCTGAACAAAATGATACCACTCTTGGAGGTTCGGGGGGTGGGGTGGTGTTGGGGGTGGGGGGTGCACGGTAGACCATCCCATCCCGTGGACTTTTGGAGTTTAGATAATAACTATGCATGCCACTCACCAACTCTTAAATTATATTAGGGCTGCTAGCCATTTGTGGTTCAAATACTAGGAAGTGGTGTTGACATCCAGAGGAAACATATAGACATATATTGCATGAAATTAACAGTTGTACGGTTATAGTTCATGAGTTAGTGCAGTAGTAACTGGCATATCTACCAAAAGGGGCAGGTTAGAATCCTGTATGGGTACCTGTTAGTGAATTAGGAGCACCACATGTGGCTGGGCAAGGAGTCTATTAATTGCTTGTATTATATTATGTATAGTGGATTAAGTACCCCCTGCGGGGCGTGGTCATCTTATCGTGACACGTATATACTTCAGGGTATCCTCCTCCTATAAGCAACTCACTTGTATTCGGCGGTGCATGTCAAATACAAATTTTCGGGTTTCGAGTGGAACACCTCAGTGTATACATGAACTGATGTAACACAGTCTTTTCATGCGATTTAAGTAATTTGTCATAGATGGAGACTGCGACGGTTTAGCTGTGGTCCTATAATGAAAAGTTAATAAACATGGACGTATGCCATTAGTCAGTTGGGGTCAGTTATAGGTGAGGTCAACGTGCACGGTATATAGGGAATGATATCTGTCAGAGATGACCCTCATGCTTGACCACATGCGGTCGGTATTACAGGATTACAGGACTCCGGCCAATACGTGACAACTGACAGGCGTCATGGACGTAATGAAAACCCTATTGTAACCAACACCTTTACTGGTACTCGTCTTCAGATAGCGAGGACAGCGCAAAGGGGAAAACACGAGAGCTCGTTTACAATAAAGATGTCTGCAGATCTAATATTACATAAGGGATATCTGCATACATGTACATGTAACAGTATATACTAGTATTTGATAAGATCGTATGGTTTTTATTCCACTTCATCATAATTTATCGTCATAATTGACCTGTTTGTACAGATTGATGGCAACCCCAATAACTAACAAAATGTCATTGTCATTCAGCAATACTGTCCGCTATGTATGTACGTCAACAAGGAAACCAGTAGAAACATGTTACTGAAATCTATATTAACATAGAGGTTGGAATACTTCAATTTCCTAATTTGAATAACTTATGAAACTCGATCTAATCGGCATGTACTAGATCTTTCATTAAAAAAAATGTATTGCATTTTTATAATATGAGGCAAGGTAAGGGTTAACGACACATTCCTTTGTGGTAAACGCCAGAAAAACAGAGAGAGGCGTGCACTATGCTGAGGTTTGTTAACATAACAAATGAAGACGCAGTTCAAGTTGTACCAGGATTCAGAAACGGAACCAAAACATATTTCATTAGGAACCTATGTCATGATAAATATGCTAAAAGTCATTTCCGATATAACACGTCTAGCAGATTTGTAGGTCTGTAACGGGAAGTCACCACCCCACGTCTGTAAGTCACCACCACTTCTGCAGGTCACCAGACAACATCTGTAAGCCACCATCCCGCGTCTGTAAGTCACCACCCCATGTCTGTAGGTCACCACCCCACGTCTGTAAGTCATCACCCCACGTCTGTAAGTCACCACACAACATCTGTGAGTCACCATCCCTCTTTTGGAAATCACCACCCCACATCTGTAAGTCACCACCCCACATCTGTAAGTCACCACCCCACATCTGTAAGTCATCACCCCACGTTTGTAAGTCACCACCCCACGTTTGTAAGTCATCACACAGTGTATATGTCACCACCTCACATCTGTAAGTCACCGCCCCGCGTATGTAAGTCACCACCCCATGTCTGTAAGTCACCGTACAGCGACTCTGATAAGTCACCACGACCCACGCATACAGTACTAAGTCAGCACACAACGTCTGTAAGTCACCACCCCACGTGGATGGGTAGTGTCGGGGGTGTTTGTCCAGTAACAAATACCAGGCAGTTAAGCTTCTATTCAAAGGAATGCTAGTTGTAGATCAATGTCGGGAAAACCACCTCCCAAACACATGCTATCACGTATCACAAACTCGAACGATCACGCAAAATTATGCATCGATAGTCAATGAATTGAGTGTGTGCGTCTCAGACTTGCAATGGTGTGTGTTTTAATGGGTATATATATATGGCTTAAGATGGTAGCGAGTATAATAAGGTGCCGGCCTTGAATATTACATGTGTATGTACTAGTATTACATACCACAATGTTTCTTGCTCCTTCTATTCATAGAAAGCGCCGCAGGGTGAGCTGACAATGATGCTAACATATAATGGTCATTACGACTTTCGCGAACAAGTATGTACTAACATGGGCGACGATGAATCTGGATCAAAGGTCGAGGAATATCAAACTGTCACAGATTCCTTGTCTTTGGAACAATATATATGGCAGTCATCTTAATAAATAAACTATTTTAGGAGTAAATTTTATGAAGTTACAATGTTGACTTCATTAATCAAGACCGTAAAATGCGTATATTTCTAAGAATATTCTTGAAGAGCAATTTGCAGACTTGTAACTTGCATTTTGTAACTATATGTAAACCCTTAGATTTACTTAATTGTCTAAATAAAACATCCAAAGAAACAACTTCATATATTGAGGCTAGCCACTACTTTGAGATTTAATAGTTGATTTAACTGAATTGTTTGCAAAGACTTTATAGCGAAACCATTTTGCTCGATACCCAGCTACTATCTAGAGAGTCTTTTATTGAACAATTTAAATAAACATTTTGAGTAAATTCTAGAGCAGGTGTATAATTGATACTATCGAGGAAATTCATTCTCAATATCAAATACCATTTGCAAATCCGATCAATGTACTTTGTACTGTATTATGATTGCATTTGTAGAAATTAAACCATGAATGTGCATATATAAAATCTGATTTCATTGCATTCATTAAACGACTAACTACACGACTGGAACTGAGCCAGACACATTCGGCATAGGCTACATGTATGCTTTCAACCCAGAATACATCTTCTTTGTGACATAAGCGGTGAGAAAGACATGTTTTCACACTGATGCATTTGTAATTCCTTACATCGGTCATGTAGACAGAAACCCGGTGGGCGTTTTAGGGTCAGCGTAAGCAGGTTGTAACTCCAGTCCAGTGCATCACACACTGGCTGTGACAGATGGCATGTCATCCCCCAGGCTGGGTTTGGATCTACTATAAGTTATTTGTATTATCTACTCGGATAGCATCACATGTTTACATTTATTATGTTATTAAGTACTACACTCGGCATAGCTGATAGGTGTGTCAAGAAAGTGGAATTCTTTCCCGTTTGTTTTTGTTTGTTAGCAATAAATTTAAGGAAATATTTGAGAATGGCATCTGTATTAGACATTATATGATAATGTACTGCATTTTTATTTAAGTTTCTGAGTATTTGTTTGTCGTTGGAATTTCATTTATATTCTTGTTTCGTTTGTTTTTGTGTTTTCTTTGGGAGTCGGAAGTGATTAAGGGGTAATGACCGAATGAAATATTTCACTGAAATTGCAACTGTCAGGTTTTAGGTTTTGACAGTAGGATACATATTAGGTAAGCCTTGGACAATGGTGCCGCGCAAGACTGTAAGCATTGACTAGTACTTACGAAACATAAATGATAACAGCACCGCAGGCATGTTGCCATTGCATCCTGCCATCAGCACATCAGACAGATACCTTCTGTGGAGCTTACCAGGCTTACCAATGAAAACTGACACCAGACCCAGTCATATGATAAACACTACTGTGCGCAGTGACTTTTGGACATATCAAAATGTTGCCTATTGTATGTTTAATAAAGCTGATCTATGGTGAATGCTGCTGCAGATTTGACATTTTCAGTCACGGTATATAACCCTTCAGGTTCTATGTAGAGTGTAGTCGTATGAATGCTTTATTGCTTCTAAAGTCGATTTTCATTGGAAGGCCTGAAATGTATAACTGCCGTAATGGCACCATGTTTATTAAACGATATCTCAACCGTAGGCCTACTGCCGTGATTATAACTCATTAATGGTTGGTCAAATGGGTAACATATAATGCATACTGATAATGAGGGGTGACGACGAGAACGACGATTACGAAGATGATTATTATGACGATGATGATGACGATGATGACGACGATGACGATGACGACGACGACGGTGATAGTGATAGTGACGGTTATACGACAATGACGACGACGATGACGATGCTGATGACGACAATAATGATGATGATGATTACGATGATGATAATGAGAATATGGATGACGAATACGGCCATATCTCATACAACAGATTGTATTCAGTGTTTTTGTCAACGCTCTATTTTCTACAAGTATCGTTAGACGACCATATCATCAGGTTTATTTACTTTGTTATTTCTTTATAGAAATAAAGTTAGCTTTATCGTCTGATAATTATGTGTATCAGTACACGGCCTTCGCATAAACTAAGGACGGGACGCTGAGTCAGTGTACGATATAATACCTACGTGATCTATTCCATGTGCAGATATTTGGTCAAACCGTTATAGGTGTGATCATTGGTCTGTGACTGTATTCGTTTACAAGGGCAGTTGTTGGTCGACAGCACACTCCCGCACAATGCACGTGCTACAGCACAGCTAGCGATCAGGACGACCTGTAACTTAGTATTTCGTCAGCATGTCATGATGCATGGAACCATATACTACAATAGTACTGTTCTGAAAAAAATATATAGAGATTGGTAAGATCCAGTTATATCTATCTATACATGGTTCATGGCAAGTATGAGAAAGTTGATATTAATATTTAGAGAGAAATTCAGGAACAGGTTCATATTTTAGGCGAGTACAAACTCATGCTCAACTCAAGTTTTTTTTCACAAATCACCATATAGATTTTGAGCTTGAGCATGAAATCGTACCCAAAATATCTCGTAATCTCGGGGCCATGGTATTATTTCACAAAGCTCTCTTATCCGCTAAGAAACGATAGCGCTCTCCCTGCAGTGTATCAGCTATCAGCAAAGAGAGCATTATGATGTCTTAGTGGATAAGAGAGCTTCGTGAAAGGATACCCTGGTCACTAACCAGTATACATGTTACAGTCAATCTCTAAAATCAGGCAATGTGTAAAATGTTTGAAACTTTCAGTGACTTTCTTTCCACTC
>JAUTBT010084406.1:0-12334 GCA_032361225.1 Lepetodrilus schrolli | reverse complement strand
TACTTCTGTGATCCGATTTTAGTGATAATCCAGCGATATTTTACGTGAGATGACTTCACAAAACGTAAGACAATAGTTATTTTAGAACAAAATAAGTTCATATTATCATTGTGAATGACAGTGAAGAGTTATACTATCTCAAGTATTTAAAACAAAAATAAAACTTAAGTTTTAAAGAAGAAACAATTATTGTGTTCGAATAATTAGAAAATTACGATTTGAATTTTTGTTGTTGTCATGTTCGTATATTTAGGGGAGGAAATAAATTATTTTCGCCGATTAAATTATGTGTTCGAACTATTAGAGGGTTCGAACTGTTAGAGAAAATACGGTATATGGAACTTTTCAGTGCACAGAAATAACATTGCTTAAGACACTAGACCAAGAGTTTACACCCAATCATAGTATGTATATATATATAAGTGCCTTCCAGCGTTTTGAAATGGGTGTGACTTTTGCTCGACTTTTATTATGATGTGCTTTCTTTAATAATTTCTGAAAATTTAACCCATTTCCTAAATTTGGTGATTTAAATCTCTGGCCTGCATTTCACAAAATGTATGTACTAGTTGTTCGAGGTTTACGACATTTCCTACTATAATAAAACCATAGTGCACTCCCAGATTTACATCCAGACTGCAGTACAATCATTTCATGAAATGCAGATGAGTGTTTAGTGGTCCTATGTTGATCTGATGCAGCTGTTCAATTGTTACAACATTGTCCAAAACAATTGAATGCAGGGAAAGTAGTTATGAGAAGTTGCCTTGGGCTCTGCATCCACCTCCAGTCTTGCAGTAACAGCATCAATAAAATAATATAGTCGTGGACTGATATTACATAGAACATTGCAAATTAATTTTTTTATTATTTTTTAAAACAGATGCAATGCAAGATAATATAATGATGGTACAAAATGTATGGGATATATATGAAATATTACAATAACAATTCAGAATGTAACAGATATGACCATGATGCCTGATGTAAAGATGAGATATCTGGAATTTTCTTCTAAGAATGCCAATATGTAGATCTACTACTTCAGACTGATAGGATCCAAAATCATCAGATATTTACCTCATGTTCAACATACACTTATAAATTTTATAGACACGTGAAATTGTGTTGGGGGGGGGGGTTTGGCACACATGCATCTCTCCATATTACTATGTCTACTGCAGGGCATGAAGTACTAGATCTATTTATTCTTATCCTGAATCAATGTCCTGAGATTTACAAAATACATTTGTAGAAAATGTGCTTACTGAGATATCTTCATTTTCATATTTGTCAGAAAAAAACACTATATTTTTTCCTTATGAGAACATAAGATGGTTTTTGTGTTTATCTAACCTGAATAGATGAATCTATTTGGTGACTACTAGTCTTCCATTTCAAAATTCACAGATGTATGCCTATCCCAGGAGATATACAGGACACTCTAACCAACCTTCTGATTAATATGTGCATTTTAATAATCCCATATTGCTGTAAAATGGCACTGCTGATCCGTAGTCTGCAGTTTTATTGACATTTCCCGCCTCCATTCTGCCAATGGAAATACACTTGGAAATATAAGCCTGGCCTTTATGTATAATAAAAATATTATATTGTCAGCATAGCTGGAATTATGACATCTGAGCTCGTTTTAGTAGGTATATATTCTGCTTAGTTACACTGCTAACTCCTCAAACTGAAAACTAAGGTTAAGAACTGTTCGTAAGAAATTCGGATCCAACCGTCTTGATCTGTGTCGTGACCTCGGAAGGCACTTGTCAATGTCTGAAATACAGAAATTAATACATGTTCATTTGAAATGTATGTTCCCTTTGCTATTACAATACTTTTCAACAATAAACTCTGGGTTTGATGTCAGATTGCCCATCTATTACCATCCTCGAAAACATAGGCCATTGTCTCCTTAACATCTGCATTTGATGGATGTATAAGAGCCTGTGTTTCAAGGATGATCTATTACAAGGTGCTAAAATAATAAAAGTGACCCAAGAATTTCTGTCTTGAAACAATTTGAGCCCATCCCTCTTAGGTTCTATGACATGTTTTTTCCTCATATTATTCTAAATTAACAGAAGAGCAGGATATGGCAAATGTTCATCGATCCTTTTAATACAGGCATGGCAACAGACAATTGTCATTTCAGCGGAAAACAAGCCCGGGTCTTGGAGCCACGTCGAGAGCAAATAAATCGACCCCTGGACAAAATAATCAGTGGATTTCCACGGATCCGCAAAAATTAGCATATCTGTTAGCAGAGTGTGGAAGTGTCAACATACCTGAAGCACAACACAACATTGGATGAAGTCGTCAAATGCCACGTTCCCTCTTCCTGATCGGTCAAACTTTTTCACCAGTATGTCATAGAAACGGTCGGATAGTCTGTACCCTAAATAGAATAAATGGCATGTAATAAATCAATAACCCTATTCCAGGCCCTCCCTCAATATATCATCGTTCAATGCGCCACAGTTTATCCGAGGGGTTAGGTTTGGATCCATTTTTATTTTCAATAATACTTTATAGCAGATTTTTTAAAAGTGCCAAAGGAACGAAATTTATTAGTACTTAAAGAAAATGCGATATATACTGTACACTATTTCAATGGATTATCAAAATTGTATTGTGGTTTAGTTGTAATTGTCTTAATTATGGAAAGGTGTGGGAAAATACAATTTCCTATGGTATGTAGAATTGAACACATTACCTATCCATTATACAGATTTGTGGATCTATGCAGTAACCACTGCACCATTGGAAATAGCAACGTCAAATTCATTTAATAACTGATATATTTTTTTAATTGCGGTTTAGAGCCGCTTTCAAGATTCTTTCACTAATATGGCATGTCAGTTTAGGGCAGAAGGAAACCCATAACATCTGTAGCGCTGAATTATGCAGTAAACCTGCGAGTACCGGCTGGTACTGACAGACTAAGGAGATAACTGCATTTCCACAGACAGCGCATCCTATTAATATCACACCAGAAAGGCAACTTTCACGAACAATGTCCCGGGGCAGTATTGGAACCTGGACCCATTCAATAACTGATTAATGGCATAGACATGATTGATAGATTTTTCATTGCTGGCTACAGAAGGTAACCTTCTCTCGGCTAAATATAATACATGCTACATCTGTCGCTTAATAAACAACATTTAATTAGCTTTAGCAACCAGATAGTCAAACCATTACCATTTTATTCTAATAAAAACATTTCCATGGCTTACCAAAACTCATAAGTGTGGTTTTTAGTTCATTTCTGTCAATTGCACCAGAATTGTCCTTGTCGTAACTACGAAAACAGTTTTGCCAATCTGTGACATATTTCCATAGCGCTGAAAACTCCTGAAAGTTGATTGTCCCCGACTGGTCTTTGTCGAACATTCCTGTAAAAAAACAGATAACATCTCAATATTAGCAACATGTTTTAACTCAAATTATATTCAATGTAGAAGAAAACATTGACTGTCATGGCAGTAGGTCCAAACACATTAGCATGTTTAGCAGAATATACTGTTTAACATAAGTAAATATCTATCCCTTTCACCTTTTTTTGTATTATATGTACATCAAAGTGCAATGTAAGAAGTTTTTTGGTTTGTTTTGTTTTTAAATAGGGTTTAGAGCCGCTTACAAGATTCTTTCACTTATATCACTGCTTGTCAGTTTACGGCAGGATAACATCTGCAACATCTGTATCGCTTAATGTTGCAGTAAACCTGCAAGCACTGGCTGGTACTGACAGACCAAGGATGATATCTGCATTGTCACTCGACAGATAGCACATCCTATCAATATCACATCAGAAAGGTAATTTTCACAAACATTCATGCCAGGCCAGGATTTGAACCTGGGGCCTTTGGCTCCGGTCCAAATGTACTACCATAGCGCTACCACCCGCCCCTAAGAGAATTTAATTAAAAAGCAGGGTATATATTTACCTATCATGAGACGGACTGTTTCTGGATTGAATGGCGTCCATGTTCCTACAAAGAAATTTTTTTTAATTGCTGACATGGTAGTTCACACCTATTATTACTTATCTCACGTAGTAAACTCATTGGCAAGTACATTTTCAAGCAACTACTAGTATGTTAGAGATTACTGTTACATACACAAATACATTAATCTAACTATCGAATATGGTTAGTGGGATTGTCCAAGTATGGGGGAAAGAATGGGAGGAAGGGTAGGTGCTATTTGTTTAAAAACCAGCGGTTCTGAGTTCGAACCTGTCCAGTGGTCAAGCATTGTCTTCGGAAGTGAATTTCATGAAATGGACATGCCAATAGTCCAGGCATAAATCAAGGTCTACATGTTTCCTGTGTGCCATGATTTAGGCCGAAACTACAGTAAGACCCTCTTGTGAAATGCAGGCTCCACCAGAAACTATTTTCAGACGCAGGTAAATATTGGATTACATAGTGTCTCTGCATGGTGGCTCATGGGTATTACAGGAACACAAAGGAATTGCAGGTTCTCCTCCCTCCATAAAACAGACCACAACAATATACTGTATACCATGACATTTTCGAGGTTGGGAAATTTTGAGGTTAAAAGACTTAAGTGGTTTCATTGATTGTAGATATAGTCTAACAGTAGTGGTTATTATATATCTACCTCCTGATCGTCGCATGCTGGGGACATGTGATCAGTGTAAATCCATTGTGAGTATCCACACAAGTTACAACGATATGATAATGGCTATTCATAAATGTACAATTAATTTCAAATAAACACATAGTTGTAAGAAATAAAGCTGGTTGTAGTCCTGCAAATCCAGTGTCCACATACTGCGTACTTCATAAAATAGATTAAGACATTTGTTTCGGTTCATTTAAATTTACTATCACTATTATTTCCTTATTGAAATATATGATGATTAGTTGTACATATACGCTATTACAACGTTAACAACTGCGCATTTCAAAACGGATATTTAAACTGATGCGCACGAGGCTCTCATGCATGATAGTTTGTTTTTTAACCTGACAGCATAAGGAAAATTTCGTGGATAGAATTATTCAGAGGCTGACTAATTAACCTTGAATACCTCGAAAATGACCAACCTCAAGAATTTCATGGTATACGGTATCTGCAATATGTTGAAAACTGTTTCCACAGTAAGTAACTCACAAACAATATTACTGTGGCTACCAGTACTCAAACAAAGACACCTTTAACATTAATGGTAATTAACTGACAAACATGTTCCTACTACCACGAGAGGTCAAGGTTATATTTGTACTGAGAGGTCAAACTAATATTTGTAGTTTTTCTTTTTTTTTCAAATGCAATGATAGCTGCTAGTACATTCATTCATTCATTATACCGGTGACCCCTTACCATTGGACAAAGCCACTCCAAGCTCCTCTCCAGAGATGGATCCACTCCGATCCTTGTCAATCCTGATCAACAGTAGCAGCACACAATAATCATGCGGGCAAGAAAGACAACTCTAATAGTAACAAACATGCGTCTGCGTTCTGCAACCCTTGAGATGATGCAGTCGTGTGACGATGCCAACGTACAAACGGCAGATGTTTGCTGGGAGTATCACCTGTTGTCATTCACTGATATTTTGGCAGATATTTCCATGGTTCGATAGTCTTGGAAGGAGGCATACATTAATCAGATTAATTACAGTTTCACAAATACCTTGTTTTAAATATTTCTAGAATGACATATTTTCACGGTTCAAATATTAGTCTCAAAAGGATGCATAAATAGATAGATTACATTTTTACAAATACCTTGTTTTAAGTAAATGACTCAGTTTTTGAATACTATACCATGTATACTACTCAACATTTCCTAAGGACCACATGTTCAGTGTACAATTTGACATGTTGGTGTTTGCTTCAATAAACAATAGGTCCTTTGCAAGTTTTGAGCAATATATAAAAGTTACTCAAACACCAAATTCATATTGTATATACCTAAAGAACTGATGATCTTACACCATGGACAGTGATTGATTTCCTTCCAAATGATCTGTTATCGATAAATATGCTCATTTTCTGGGAAGTCAGTTTGTTTATTTACATAAGACTGCTAGGAGTGTGAGGTCTCGCAACCGTCTGACCAAAGACCAATCACATCATACTCCATGTGACCAACGGAGTGAATAAGGCACCATTTTTGTAAACAATCGATATTTACCATCGGCAGGCCAGGTAAAAAGATTTATTTCGATGGGTTTACATGGCTTGTCATTCCTGAACACGAGGATTCTTACAAATATAGCTCTATATATTACATAAAAGATATGAGCAATAATAATAAAGGGCATAGTTAAAATCACCTATGTGTATGAGTACTTTTAATAAATGTAGTAAAATAAAAATTCTGAATTACCTATCATTATCATTATAGATTCAAGTAGATAAGACTACAAGCAAACTTCTGCCGTGTTGTAACTATGGTACCTGAAATAAATGGCAACATCACAAACTGGCCAGAAACTTACATGGCCAACTTCTGAACCTTACCATTGGACAAAGCTTCCCCAAGCTCCTTCACCGATATCTGGGAACTTCTGTCCTTGTCCACTCTACAACACCAGGTCATGTGTCAGATCAACAGTTCAATACAGACATGATAGAAGAAGTGTCAAACCATGTAACTCTGTACAACTTGTCATCTAGCAATCTAGAGGTTTAAGCATCAATGTTTGCTCCCCAACTTGTAATTTGAAATATATCAGTGATTTCTACAACAATGTTTACAGATGTGATAATGCTAATAGTAATACTGACACACACTCTAGTATCACTCTAGTATCACACAATTACTCTAGTATCACTGAGCATACAATCAAATGCTTTTAAAATCCTTAACTTTTAGTGAGAAATTCACCACTGTATTAACATATTGTGATTTTCTCATAAATACCAATGGCGTACAAAGACATTATTGGAAGTGTAGGTCATGAAGTGACTTGTCTGAGGGCGTGAACTGCGTGATAAGCTGGGGGTGGGGGTGGGCGGGTATGCTCCCCCGAGAAAAGTTTTAAAATAGAAACCCTGAGATGCGATTTCCTGCATTCTTTCCAATATTACCTTTTTTTAAAGACTATCCATAGTCTCAGAGGGTGAAAGTAAATAGTTTAAATATAAATTATATTGATTGGACTATTATGAAAGGAGCTGCTGAAATTCTTACCAGATGAAATTCATAATATATGGTGGTATTCATATCAAGGATCAGATATTCCAGAAAAATATTTTCAAATTTCATGGTGATAATCAGATCACATATACAATTTAATATAAAAGGAAATAAATAGGATATCTACTTAGTACTGCTACGGTAGTCTTTATCAAAGAAACTGGTTGAATGTTCTTTTAGGATTTTTGGAAAATGCAATAATGCTGATAATGAATTATGAAATATACTGTAAATCATAAAATGTTAGCGTAATTAAACTTAACAACCAGTGGATTATCGACCTATTAGCATCATAAAATCTTAATGAACAAGTCCATATTTAGAAAATAATTTTAGCGATTTCGTCATGTAAGTTTATCTTCAATTGCCAATGTCTAACACTATTGGTAACAAATAATATCAACAATAATAACTAATTGGACGTGTATAGTAAATACCTTCTCGGCACAAAAACAGGAAGTTTTCTAAGACCACTAGACCAGTCCATTGTATTGCATAGGTAAACAATATCATTCTACTTTGGTTGATAGATATGACGGACTATTGGTAATCCAATTAGTTTACTTTTACAAACATAACCAGGTAACTATATCATCATGTACTCATTAAACCTAAATTGCCTAAATTTAGTGCTAACTTAAAATGTGACCATGCGGTTATGAATGCAGATGTCAACCTCCATAATGCTTTCCTATCTAAAAAGGTTATTTATATTTATTTAATAAGTTCCTTTACTATATATATAAATATAGTTTATCACATTTTTGTTTTGAGTTTTATTTGTTTTGGAAACTGATGTTATTATACAAGCAAATTACACACGAACAACATCAGTGACATCTACAGAATACAAATAGCGAATGAAATGTTATGATTTACAGTAATTTATTTAATACAGTACTTTTATTTTGCCATTTTCCATACCAGTGACAACATACCTAACTTGTAATGTTTAATGTTCACTCCACTACTCAATTAAATATATCTGTATTTTATTGACGAGTAGCAACATAATTGTCATTTGTAAACAAAACATTACGCTATTTTGTTTATCAAAATAATACATTATAAACTAACTAAGAATCATTCGAATGTGAAAATTAGCACATTTATATAGAGCATATATAACTATATACATCCATACACAATGTGTATGCTCAAAGAGTAGACAGAGTGAAAGTTTGAAGATAGAATTTTAGCTTTGTTATGAAATATGAAAGAATTTCTGATTGTTTGAGATGAAGGGATAAAGAAATGAAACAATAAATAAAGGACTAAAATAGGTCAAGTTTCACTTTCATATGTCCCATAAACATGATAAATAAACAAATATCCCGTTTGTATATAACCTGAGCGCATTCATGATACATTCAACTTCAGATTCTAATTTCAGATTCCTATCTTGATTCCTTCTAGATTTGTTAAACTTGTTTATTTACCTTTGGAATACATTCCAGAGGAAATTTGGGTCTGTAGCCCCTTGTGGAGGCCGTTGTTGTTGTTGTTGTTGTTGTTGTCCGTAATACGCCATAATAAATAAGTAGTTTTACGTTAGTGTATGCTGACTAAAAGCCGATGATCTGTCTTGGCGTGAAAACCGTACCCGTTCGTCGGACTGGTGAGGAAATAACAACGTGTAAAGACAGGAAGTCGCGTACTAGCGAGTCATCGGAAATTTGAGTATATATATATATATATATTGAAGTTAACAGAATTGGTAACATTTCAGGTGAGTAAGTAGCATGATGAAGTATTATCTTGACCTTGGCTTAGAATATATTGGTCTCCTGATCAGTATGAGTCACCCAATGGCCTCTTTCGCAAGCGTGTAAACAACTTGATGTACGCCACATCCGGTTGAGTTACCCTTTCATTCTTTAACTACAATAAGCAAAACGGCCCACGTTATAACGAAAGATATGGAGTTCTATCATACTAATCAACATTTAATAAAGACTAAAGCAAATAAATGATTGTCCGACTGTAATTAATGTAACTGAGTGAACTGTAAAACGTTGTGAATGTATACTAATTCTACATAATATATAGTATAACCAGATGTAAATGATTGGACTAAGTGAACTGTAAAATAATGTGAATATATATAATAGGCCTAATTATTAGGCCTATTAGTATTATATATATTCACATTGTTTTACAGACCCGGGGTCTAAATACTAATTATTCTATGATGACATATTTTATGAAGTTCTATTAAATTTCATGTTAGAAATTCATTGCTTATTCTATGGAGACAGTGAACATTATATTGTCAAAATATGTTTCATTTTAAAATGAAATAAGCTCAGATGGGCAACATGGCTTAATATGATAGCAATATTTTGAAGTAATGTATACCGGTACATATGTAAGTTTGGCTAGTCAATGTACTTTTCATGGTATTGCTCCAATTTAATCATAGCACTTAATTTAATAATACAACATTATATACACTGTAGTAATTATATTTCTAGCTACTAGGGCCTGTAGTTTTTAATTATATATTTATTTATAAATAAATAGATTTTTCAATAATAAGCACTTTTATTATTACTTTCTGAATGAATATGTCTTTTCCAATGGTATCAGCATTGAGAAATGTACCAATGCAAAACTTTATTAAAATCTATCAACACTTCAACGTGTTAAAGATACTTCAAAAGACTTGATCTTGGTCTTTGTTGACTTGCATATTAAATAGTGACTATATTAAACAATTTATCCAGAAACTTATAGTAAAAATAATGCATGCCAATAATTTTACAGATTACCTTTCCAGAAAGGTTTATTTAATCCGAGTGATTATGGAGTTTTAACGTTAACGTCCAAAAGTTATCAATGAATGGTATTCTAAAGTGACCATCTTTAAAATAAGTAATGTTAGATGACACCTTTTTAAAGCAGGTCATATGCTAGTTTGACAGCTGATACTGACCAACCAATGATAACTGCATTACCTACAATAAAAAGACGGTGCATCTTATTGTGTTTATGTTCATTGATTGATGGAAGTCCCCAGGTTTGGTTTGAATTTGGGGCCTTTAGGGCCTGTGATCTACCACAGCATTACCATAATTTCTCTAATAATTTGAACTCGTTAATAGTTCAAACAGGTACATTAATCGCCAAAAATAATTACTTATCACTCGTTCCGCATATTGGAAATATTTCATCCAACATGATTACATGTTGTATAAAAGTTGACTGGGCCTCATAACCACACTTAAGATATATTTATGTGGTCGACTGATAACAGAGACTGTTACAAGCGTCAAGTTTTTCCACATGCAATTTCAAATGTGAGAATTCTTCTGTATTAGTAATACCTCAACACTGTACAGAACTTGAAAACTTGGTTGTAAAATATCATGCAACCAATACAAGTATGTGACATAATGCGTAGGAATTACCACGTTTGAAGTTGAACATGGGAAAACATTTGCTCATAGTCTTAGTCTTAAGCTCTACGATTCCGCAGGTACAGATAAACCAAGAGCATCGCAATTCTCTCTTCCTAGGTGTGCTTCTTCGACATACAGAAAATAACAGGCTACCATCCACGATTGAACAATGAGAAGAAATACAATAAAAAATATGTTAACATATTTTAATTTAGTGTACAAAATGCTTATTTACAATGATTGACGTCATGGGCAAATTTGTTTTCTGAGACATCTTTTGCATATAGTCGATCATACACATATAAATAACATATGTACAAAAATATAATCTCAGAACATGATCTGATGAATGTGAACAGTTCCACTGATCATGCTGATAGTCCAATATCTGACTTCAGGTTCAGCCTGTTTCTTCAGGTCAAGGTGGCAAGTAGAAAGTAGTCAGATAATAATGAACACAATTGAACAGATCTTAACAAATAAATTTGGCAACGAGCACTGCATTTCAATCTGTTCGTGATATGTCCCAGAAAGTCTTGAACAAAATTGATATAATGTTTGATATAGTTCAAATGACTTAGATTTGAAACGAAATGTTTTGCGTCATCATAATTTGACAACCACTGTTCACGTGATCAATAATTTGCTTTTTTAATTTGCACACTTGATCGCGAAGGGTGGTGGCAGTTGTTACAAGATCAGCATTCTGTCCTTTCAGATCTTTAACTCTATCTTCCAAACGTGAAATTCTTTCCAGTTTCCTCGTTCGACACTTTCTTGCTGCAACACGATTTCTGGCACGCTTTCGCTCTAACTTTATGACTTCTTGATCTTCCATATTGATGGGAGAGAGTGGTGGTGTGTTTTCCATGCATGGAACAATTTGTGACGGCTCCTCCTTCATGCGAGATATAAGCATGTCACAGTTATTCAGAGTCTTTACATTGAGTGCTCTTGTGGAAGAGACCGATAGTCCACCTGGAACTGAGGTAGTAGTAGTTGTCACTGGGGCTGAGGTGGTTAACACGGTCACTGGGCTGGTACTGGGCGCGAACACTGACACTCCCTTGGTAGTTTGAAGTGCTGTAGCTTTAACTGAACTCGTAGTTGTAGGGGGGCTACCCTCGATTTGTACAGTCATATCTTGGGGGTCACTATGAAGTTCGGCCAAGGCATCCACAAATCCCCGGGCATACGCTTCCTGCTCTTCTGTGACAAACTTGGGGAATATGAATTGAGTTGGCGTAGGCGTTGTAGTAACTATGCCATTTGCTTGAAGTTGAATGATCATTTTCTCCAACTCCGGGGACGCCAGCTTCAGCATGTTTAAGTCTGGTGACTGAAGTAAACTCAGCTTCGTCTTCTTGGAACCTCCAGAATTAAAGTCAAGTTTCATGTTTTGCTTCAGTCGAGTGACAGCATCACGGTTGCCCGTGCCGCTTGTTGGGAAAAGACCCAAAGAAGAATTCAGTTTTCTTTTCATTGCCTGTCGCATTTCACGTGCTGCGTCGTCCGTCTCATAGAAGTGAGTTTCCATGTTTCGGCAGCTTTGTAGTTTACACAAAGTTATTTAGGAGCCGTCACTGTATGTTTTCACGCCTATGTCGGTGTTATGGTAGTTTTCAGAGTGAGGAATGTCGATCTACTGATTGAATATATGTGATCTCATCCACGGAGTTTTCTATTCTAAATGGGAAGAAGGCTTTCGCTATTTATTAGATGACTCATGTTTCTAAAAATAG
>JAUTBT010084405.1:0-12334 GCA_032361225.1 Lepetodrilus schrolli | reverse complement strand
GTAGAATGGGGGTCTCACTGGAGCATCTACTTGCTGTTGAATCGGGGTCTCACTGGAGCATCTACTCGCTGTGAAATCGGGGTCTCACTAGAGCATCTACTCGCTGTGGAATCGGGGTCTCACTAGAGCATCTACTCACTGTGGAATGGGGGTCTCACTGGAGCATCTACTCGCTGTGGAATCGGGGTCTCACTAGAGCATCTACTTGAGTTTGAGCATTAAATCATACTCAAAAACATTTCGTATTCTTGGGGAGCTGGGACAGTGGTAGCAAAGCGGTAGATCATCAGACTCCAGAGTTAAAGGTCCTGAGTTTGAACCCACCTCAGTGAACTGGCATTAATGTTAAAGGAAGTTACCTTTCCAATGCAACCATGATTTAATAGACATGGTGCATATACTGTTGCAAAGCAGAGATCATCCTTGGTCCATTGGTACCAGCCAGTGCTTGCAGGTGTACTGCAACACTCTAAGCCATTGGTAATGTAGGTTTCCAACCACTATATATTTTAACAAGGTGTGATTGTAATTAAGTGATGCATGTATCAGTACTTGATAGTTCTCTGTACATTACAGCGATATGAATGAAATCATTTTGAAAACTGCTCTAAACACGATTCAAATTAATTTTCTGGCTTCCACAGATCAAGATGTACTGTAGTTTATTTGGAAACAAATGAATCATCCTAGTAGATACCACTTCAGACTGTTTGGATTTGTAATCACTGATTCTATCGTTATGTTTATCTCAAAGTTGGCATAGTCTCCTTGATAAAACTCACAACAATACCAGGAAAAGCATAATAATGTTATTACTTTTATCGTATAGGTTTTGTGGGTATTTTTATTTTCGTTCATTGCCCTGGCCAATGGGTCGATGTGCATGCATTTCACCTCAACTCCCTGTGGAGTAATCTTCTGTATAATAGAAAATGTGTATGCACAGGCCAGATGAAAATAAAAGAATGATCAGCATGAAGGTTATACATATAACATACCCATCCTCGAAACTCAGGCCATTATGCCTAAATATACATTTTTGTTGTTGTTGTTTTGATTGGGGTTTTAAGTCGCTTTCATGATTCTTTCACTTATATCACGACTTGTCAGTTCAGGGCAGGATGAAACCCATAACATCCGTAGCACTGAATGTTGCAGTAAACCTGCGAGCATCGGCTGGTACTGACAAGACCAAGGATGATAACTGCATTGCCACTCTACAGACATCGCATCCTATCAATATCGGGTCAGAAAGGTAAGTGGTATAATGGCCTGTGTTTTGAGGATGCTCCAAACCAGGCATAGCATATACATGTTTGTAATTCATCAGACAACCTATCAAATTGGCAACGTGTGTTATAACATTCAGTTCAAATATGTCAATTTCCACATTATATTTCCTTTAATTGAAGTTCTTGACTGAAATTGAACACATGCTGCCATTAGAAGATATGAATTTTCTTGTACCACTCGACCATCATTCATCTCAATATTACTGTAATTTAACACCATCCTATGTGTTCTTGTCAAGAATTGTGATGTACATGAAGTTTATTTATATGTTGGAAAACATCCCACATTAAATTCTATCTGTCCTCTTCATTTGAAATTACTTCTTAGAACTAATTTATTTTATTTTCCACATGTGCAGATACTATATTGACCAAGTCTTGACAAATGTGTTGACTGTATGTTTGAAAAATGTTAATGAATGAATAGCTTAGGTAGAGTGGTAGTTCTTAATAAACAGGTTACAGGTCATATTGTAGATTGGCAGTCATTTATGGACAGGTAGCAATTATTTATGGACATGTAGACTGGCAATCCTTGATGGATAGGTGGAGTGGCAATCCTTGATGGATAATTAAGTAGTGCAGCAAATCATGATGGACATGAATAGTTGCAGTCCTTAATGGACAGGTCGCAGGTCATCCTGTAGAATGGCAGTCCTTTTTATTGACATACTGGCAGTCATTTATGGACATGTAGAGAGGCAGTCCTGATGGACAGATAGAGGCAGTCCTTGACGGACAGGTAGAAAGTTGCAGTCCTTGATGGATCAATAGAGAGTGGTAGTCATTGATGGACATGTGGAGTGACAGTCCTAGATGAATATGTAGTGACATTCCTTGATGGACAGTAGCAGTCCTTGATGGACAGGTAGAGTTGCAGTCCTTGATGGACAAGTAGCGAGTAACAGTTCTTGATGGACAGGGAGAGCTGCACTTCTTAATGGACAGGTGGAGTAGCAGTCCTTCATGAACATTTAGAGTTGCAGTCCTTGATGGACAGATGTAGTAGCATTCCTTGATGGACAGGTGCAGTTGCACTCCTTGATGGACAGATGTCATTGGTGGACAGGTAGTGGCAGTCCTTATGAAGGTGTGAGAGTAATTGCTCTGTCATTCACCTCTCCTCTGGCTTAGCAATATCAAACAGAGTCAAACTGACAATTTATCTGAATGAGGCTTTGATGTGACAGCTCGATAGGTGTTTCTTAACAGTTTATCAGCCTACCCAATATCAGGGGGCAACCTGGCTATGTGGTAATGCCCCTACAGGTAAACACACACAAGATAAACTGCTCGTATCTCCTGTGCTAGTCTAAATATAGGCAGTTTCAACACATGGCTCTATCTCTCAAAGAATTTGTGGTCTAAAATACCAAACATAGATTCTATGTATGTGTGTGGGTGGGTGGGGAGTGTGGGTGGTTTGTGGTATAACTTATTTGAAGATTACCCAGATTTACAATGTCCTAGGAAGTAGTAGTCTTCACTATTGTATCCAGTTTTCTAAAATCTGTGAGACAAAATTATGCTTAGGCACACATAGTCTACAGTGTGTTAGTGAACAAGCCATGTCCTCCATTTGATCTTGATGATGAGAGACAGAGACACACACATACACACACACACACACACACACACACACACACACACACACACACACACACTGTAAGTGTACAGTTATTTGCATGTATTTATATCTATATGTATCAGATACTAACCAAAACCAGGATTTTCCAGACAATTTATATATTAGTGTAAAATGGAATTGAAAGGATTTCCCCCAGTGTGTATGTTCAGGAATGGTTTGTAATCCATCATTGATAAGTGTCCCCTATTCTTTCCTTGTACCATGATGTATAACTTTGTCAGTTCAATCTGTCTAAGTCTAAGGTTCAGTTCTGGGTCTGTCAAGGTATTCTCTCCTATATTAATAATTAGGCTATATCAAATTAATTGGTAAGTGTGGATAGTCTATTAATTAAATAAATGTTTCTTAATATCTGAAATGGCGTGTAAATATTCATTTAAGTTTGTAGAAGCTGTATAAATCATGCAATAAAGCTAAGTATTGACTGATGTGCCACAGTTACCATTACTAATTAAGATGCAACACTATAGGACAATGTGAAGATTTTTATAATAATATGTTATCTGGTGTACTCCAATCCATCCTTTTCCCCTCTTTTTTTTTCTCTATCTCTCTCTCTCTTTCTCTCTCTCTCTTTCTCTCTCTCTTTCTCTCTCTCTGTCTCTCTCTCTTTCTCTTTCTCTCTCTCTCTCTCTTTCTCTCTCTGTCTCTCTCTGTTTATTTCTCTTTCTCTCTCTCTATCTCTCTCTCCATCTCTATCTTTCTCTCTCTCTCTATCTCTCTCTCTCTCTCTCTGTCTCTCTCTGTCTCTTTTCTCTCTCTCTCTCTCTCTCTCTCTCTCTCTCTCTCTCTCTCTCTCTCCTTATCCCTGATTAAGTTATAAATAAGCAAAGATTCATATACTGTAATCAACTCAAGATTATTGGCGTGCATGTCCACATGGTTGACTGGCAATAATTAGCCAGCCTTTACCTAAGACCAGTCTTAGCCCAGTTTGAATATTAATTATGGACAGTGCCCTGCATGTGTCCCAGTGATAATTAATTATGATAAGAGGATCGACCTTGACTAATCCCTATTTTGCATCACAAGTATGTTTTCATCTCATCACAAGATAATGATGTTATTCTCTTTTTTTTAAAACCTTAAAATATGTTTTTTTCGAATCAATTACTATAGCACTCTATTGACAGAACATATCAACCAAAATATTTTCATTTTCAAAATGTCCGTGATTGACTCTTTAATAAAATTTGCATTCTCAGCGCACACTCCCGTGTTCTGTTTCGTGAGATAACGGCACGAGTGGCCATAACCTCTGTCTAGCATGTCGCCATATTCTGACAATACGCAGTGTCAGCAGTGTCACATTTGATAATGAAAATTCTCAAGCTTAATCTCAATTATAAATTCGCTGATAAATCTGGACATGAAAACTGTGAAAATGGAATTACACCGAACATTAATGATGGATGTAACAGACACATCCGACCAAATGGGAGGAATAATTTTGCATTGATTAGATTATGTCGACAGTGTAAACTGACATGCTATTTTTCTGCCGCAATGGATCTGATCAATTAGCCACTAGAGACTGGCAAAACCAGACAGTTGGGCTCCATCGGCTTTGAACTTTGGGATTAATAACCGCATCTCGATAGGTTTATTGTGAATTACCAGTCTTCGTTGTCTATCCATAAATATTACCATTTGCAATATGGACAAAAATGTTTCGTAATTTGGTTTGTTCGTAGTTGGCTGATTCAATAGTAGATTGAAATAGTTACGGATTACGGTCGACCGCGCGACAGCAACTGTATTCTGTCATTTGACAAATGTCATGTTTGGAAAGTTAGTGGAACTTCAAAGACTTGAGACACGATAGGATAAGTAATTGTCGGTGTGATTAATAAGAGATAATATATCTTCATTTATATGTGATTAGACATAATAATTTCTTCATCACTCATATTGATATTTTGTGATATATATATGGTGATGGAATAATAATGTTATGTGTCTGAGATATTTGGTGCCAAATATATTTTGAAATGCCATTCCTAATACATGTATATTTAAAAATGCAAAAACAATTGCCATTTATCTATGTGTATACAAAGTCATATACTGAAGGAAAAAGGTATACAAATTAATAAAAAAATATATAAAAAATATAAAGATTTAAAAAAAGAAATATATATATATATTTCAACATATAAAAGGAAATACTACACAATAACAATGTGGTCTACGGCTAGTCAGAAGTTCATTCGGGCTTTTTAGTGTGTAATTCAGAAACTAATGATCAAGTATGAAATTGGCAATGTTGATCCATGTTTCTACCAAGTATCTCTTGGAGGTTCGCCTGTGTATATGACAGCATTTACTTTGAGGAAACCTATCGAAAGGAGAGGTCATGTAAAATGTTTACATGTATAGACGTTTTTACTTACAAGCATTGGTTAGACAAAGAGTTGGTGGGTGGAAATAAAGATAGTTTGTGTGTGTCTGTGTGTGTATGTGTTGTGTGTGTATGTGTGTGTATGTGTGCATGCGTGTGTGTGTATTTGCGTATTAGTCTGTGTCACACCTTGTTCTCACACAAATAGTTCTATTCAACATATACCCGATAACATGCATTTAAGCAAGTCTAAATTACTGGAGAACAAGGGTAAAGCAATACCAATCAATATAATTTATATTTAAACTATTTACTTTCACCCTCTTAGCCTATGGATAGTCTAGTAATGTATATATAGTTGTGCTTCCTCGTATAAGTATCAGCAACGAAACTATAGCAGTCTGTATGTTATACTAGTATATGTATGTATGTGCAGTAATACGAACGCCATGTAGTCGGTATACAAGCAAGTCAGACACAAGTTCTATAGGTGGTAGTGATCTAAAACAAACGTATCCTTAAACGCAATAAGTGTCTTTCTAAGATAAGTGACGTGTCTCTGAGATAAGTGAGATAAATAAGCACTACGACATGAGATAGAGGAGATACTGTAACTGAAATTAACATGCTCTAATCTCACTCGACAGTATCAATGTCCCATTCTTCATTTGTTGCTATTCATGGCATAGAATTCTTTAAAAAATATATTATTTTAATCTTTTTTAGCACAGGATTCCTGATACGCATGCTAACTATATATCAAATGAAATGCGAACGCAGTTGACGTGTTATTAATTCATGATATATGGATATTAATCTTGATACGGTCTTTGAACTTAACACTTCATAATATCTGCAGCGCGACTGTGAATTCCGACGCTATCTGCTATTCTCTCATTAATAGTCTGTCATCATTTGTAAAAGATACTGATATATGTCGTTACACGTTCTGGTAAAGCTATGTGAGATATGCTGACAGTTCACGCGTTGAAGGCTGCTCTTTCATTGAATACAGACACGTGAAGGTGGAAACAATGAATGATGACAACAGCACAAAGACATTGCCATGATGTAGAATGATTTCTTGATGTGTGTGTGTGTTCGCGAGTTACCCAGATGTCTTCTTTCGTAAACCTTTTGAAAATACCATTTATTACATAGGAATAGGATTTTTTTCAAAAACTCCATTATTGGAACTAAATATTGGTGATTCACGTTGAACAAAAGAGTTGTAACTAACGGCACTACGTCATGTGGGAATGGTCGTGGGGATAGCAGTATTATGGTAAGTCGTGGGGATAGCAGTGTTATGGTAAGAACGATCTTCCATTGTAAACAACGAAAACAAATTGCGGGTTTGCACAGCGATATTAGCCTACAGATATATATTATGTGTGGTAAATATGTAAACCCTGTTTTATCTTCCTGGTTAAAGCTTTCTATTGGGAGAACATTAAACGACATAGCCCTGCAAAACCTGGTCCTCGGAAATTGAGAATTCTAAAGCCATCACCTATCGGATACTAAAGACTGAACTGATATTGGAGCCGTACTTAACCTCTCTATCCCGATCAAATGCCATAAATTTACGTAATTTTCGAACTTCAACGCATCGTTAATCAATATCAACGGGAAGATGAAATAACACAC
The DNA here is from genome assembly GCA_032361225.1 of Lepetodrilus schrolli. Taxonomy (NCBI): domain Eukaryota; kingdom Metazoa; phylum Mollusca; class Gastropoda; order Lepetellida; family Lepetodrilidae; genus Lepetodrilus; species Lepetodrilus schrolli. Next base: position 5,403 of record JAUTBT010084405.1, on the reverse strand, counting down.
CCATATATACCAGAATATGTTATCTCTGTCAATTAAATGATAATGGTGATTTTTTTCAGCCAAAGAAATAAGTACATTCCCACGTATTACCTGTCCAGACTATATATCCTTAGCTTACGTTCTCTTTTTAGGTGCAAGAAACTAAGTGTATTAAAAAGTCTCAGTGTTTTCGGTACTATTATCATGCATTCTACGAAACGAAAAACTTCTTAGCAAATCCCTGTCCGCGATTGCCATGTTCATTTTTATAATATTTATTGTACCTCATATACCGAGGTGAATAACGATTATGTTCTCTTCTGTTCTGTTAGTTTAAATTAGTAATTGTTGTAAGAAAAATATGAAGTATAATATTAAGGCACGTTTGTATAAGACCCTTAATCTAACCTTTCCTTCGCTGTACATTAAATACATATAAAGAGTGGCCAACATTCAGTATGCTATAGAGTCATGCCCACGCGCATTATGTAATATTGTTAAGCTTTGTTTATGTTCTCGTTATTTACCGGTAGTTCATGCTGACGTAGGCATATGACCCCACTGCCACATGCGCTGTATACGTCTAATATGCATGGTAAGATCAAGAGTAAGGGTTGACAGAACAGAACAGAACCAGTATTCTCTAAAAAGTGAGGACCTCGGCAAATGATTTACAGTTAGAGGTATAATAAGCAGCACGGATATTTGGCCAGGAAGTTGCAGCTTCATATTAATCATAATTGTACAAGGTGCACTCAGATAAATCTTATTTTTATCTTATTTACTTCGAAAGGGGGAATCTAAGCTTAGATAATCTTGACAGAAAGGCATCGTGTGAATCTACCGTTTATAGCACGGGGTTGACGTTTTTGCGTGGGGGATGTGGAGAGAGATTCGTTGAAAAAGAGAATGTATGGTAATTAATAATAATCTTAGCACGAATATACGTTTTTCTTTTAATTAAAAATATGAAATACAATAAAACTTACGGTAATATTAATTATCGTTTAATTAGCATAGATGACCAAGTAAATCTACGGTATAGAATGCCCATTATCATTTCTTCGTCATCATTTGTAATCATTGAGAACGCCCCAGTTTCATCTTTTCCTCTTGAATGTCCAATACAATGTCTATCCACTAATCATAACCCAACCACAATCACATCCTGCTTAGGTGGAAAGTCACACAACATCCTCATGACACAAACTAAGCTGCTGTTCTTCCTCTACAGCGGCGTATGTAATGAAACACAGGACCTACATTTTAGATAATGCCAACGCAGTTACCGCAGAAGTTGGTGGCATTGTTTTTCCATTATTTTTTTTATGACTTCTTGTGTGTATGTGGGGGGGGGGGGGATTTTATTTTGGGCAAGGAGTAGGTCAGATAGATGGAGATAAATTAGTTATGTCAAAGAGAGAAAGCGTCATTCTGATGATGAGTTGTCATGTCAGTGTGTTCTATGTCCCACCTGTAGCGGCTGTGAATGGAAGTGTCCGCTTACTGACATGTCATAATTAATCTCTGTTATTGTTGATGTGTATACGGTTCAGGTGTGCCGTCCTTTTACCTGTCCTTACACCTGCTTTTGTCATTTAGACAGGTACGAGATGTATACATGCTGAGGTGCATAGTGTGATGTATGCGTGTGGATTCCTGTGGGTATATCCAGCTTATTCGGAAATTGTCTCATTTGGACCCGATAAAAAAGGTTAATTCGGACCTATTTCCAAGGCTGATTCGGACCTGCTTCTAAGTCTAATACTTACTGCGTGTGAATACTAAGTGTGAACAAGAATACAATAAAGTATATTATGCAAGTAATTCTTTATTTCAAATAAGTTTAATAACTTTCACAATCACAACATCTATTTAGTATCAGGTCATTAGTACATTTGCAAATCGGGCGATTCTTACCAATAAATTAACTTTTATACTCTTCTGAATTATATTAGAATCGTATTAGAAGAAAAAAGAAAATCAGTTTTAATGTTCACGAAACATATGACTAGTTACCATCCGTCAAATACCCTGGGAGATATTGCTAATCGGTACTCTGTTTTCTGGCGTAAAATATTGTATTGATGTGAAGCACGATGTTTACATATTTGTGAAAACAAGTTCGTGAACAATTCTTGTTGTTTTAGGAATTCATTAGGTTACTGTATTATTAATGGCGGTGGTAGCGCAGTGGTAGAACATTGGACTTCGACGCCAAAGGTTCCAGGTTCAAATCCCGCCCCGGGGACCCGGTATCAATGTTCGCGGAAGTTGCCTTTCTGACGCGATAATGATAAAATGCGATGTCTGTAGAGTGGCAATGCAGTTATCATCCTTGGTCTTGTCAGTACCGACCGGTGCGCGCAGGATTACTGCAACATTCAACGCTACGGATGTTGCGGGTTTCCTCCTGCCCCAAACTGACAAGTCGTGATATAAGTGAAAGAATCTTGAAAGCGACTTAAAACCCCAATCCATTTTATTTTTTTAAATCACTGTTCAATGGTTAACTTTTATCACTTCTTTTTAACAAATGGATGGTTTTGTTGAAGTCCCTTTTGCATGTATTTGATAATCACATTTTGCAAATGAGTAACAGTATTAAATATTTTCATGGCAAGACTGTTCATGAAATGTTCATGAAATGTTCGTGGTAAGACTGACATTTCACTGCCTACATAATGGAAGCCCTGTATAATATAGAACTACGAAGATCCCAAATGAGTTGCAATGAAAATCCTTACATATGTATGGTAGATTTGGTCACGTCTCTAAAGCCCACATATACATTTAAGAATCAATTATTCGTGCTAGTATTGTTGACTTATTCATTCAGTTGATACTCTGTCAAGTGAACTTATACATATCTAAATTATCTTCCTCTGTAACCATGGTTACAAGATCTTAAGATGGTAATTTATTTGTACCTCTTTTTTGTTTTTTGGAAGAAGAAAACTTGTTACTGTTCCGATAGCTGACATTCCATGAATCAGAATGCAGAGATTTCTCTTATCGTATTGCAACAGTTGGGCGGTAGCTATTTGCATTTTACATATCTGGAATAATGTGAACAGATGATAAGCCTATACATAAGCTACAGTAGATGATGGTGAACAGAACAGACAGACTGTGTTGACCAGATAGACAGAACTCCTCCCAGAATACCCCCCACACAATAGCACTCACAGCAAGATGCACAGGAGATAACAAGAAAATACAATGTAAATTGAGAACGAAAATGAACAGGTAGAATTCATGTAATTGTGGGTAATAAGCCATGCATTCTACATCTTCTAAGTGGGTGACCTGGGGGTGGGGGTGGGAGTGGGGGTGTGTGTGGGGGGGGGGGGGGATTAGTGGAATCATTCTTTTGTGTGATATGCGGGTTGAAAATTCATATTGGTTCAAATAGAAAATCATGAATGCTAATTAATATGTGATGCCATATACTAAAAACTACAGCAGTGTTGGAAATAATAATATGACAATAATTTGAAAATACACATATGTATGCATATTTCTGATTATTAATATGGAGGACAAAGCAATCAAGAATGGTATTAATCACTCCAATACTAACTGTAGGGCCACTCTAGGTTACCATGTGTGGTATTGTTTACTGACTTGATGACTCAGCTGATAGCCGGTTAGCTTTCAGGTGTGTACTCACTTGTAGACTCAGACCTGATTGCATTGTGCGACAGATGTTTTGCTTTTCATGGCTCAGTGAAATCATTTGTACACTGCATATTGACTCCTACTGTTCCCATAGGAAACAGTGTACCCCTACATTCTGCCTTGGAATTACAGATCACAAGGAAGTGATGTGAAGTATTCAGGTATGAAATAATTAGAGAATAACCCACGAGATATGCGTGATTACGGAAAATATGTCCCGAGTGAAATTAATGTGTGAACATGCAGCAAATGACATCAGGCTCAGCTTGGAGGAGCCAATTGACATCACAATGCTGTGTACAAGTGTTATTTACAACAGCAACACAGTGTAATCTTACACCAAGCTGTCTTCTAATTGATAAATGTGTAGTCTGGTGTGATATACGATGCTCCTACTGGTCTGGGTCAGTGGGGGTTACCCCTTTGGCTCAGTTGGTAGAGCATTGGACTCGGCAATTCAGCAACTCTGGTTTGGATCCCAGGATCAGTGTAGTTACAAATGATCAAATAGTTCTGGTTGTGATTTGGGTGAAATGTCCTCCACATATGCTAAGATGTACGACAGATGGCAGCTATGCCTGGACATGACCAGCATGGTTTGGCTAAGAAAGTAAGATCCTTAGCTGGATGTCCTCAGAGTTGTGACTTCACTGATTAGTTACTAATCTTAGTGGTATAGTGAGGTTGATTCCTGGAAACGGATCTGGGTCAAAATCCCAGTCTGCAGAGATCTAAATGTTGCATTCTCATGTTTGACTGCATTCTGGATTTAGTACAATGACAATTTTTACATTGCAAAGTTTAAAAAATAACTACACTATCTTACAATAGTAATTTATTCTCTTCTTTTTTTAATATTCATAAGTATTAGTATGTAACATAATGATAAAGTTCAGGCACTGTGTCCGAGTGGAATCTTCACACTGGAGTCAAATATTTTGGACTTGTCTGACCCCCACCTCCTAACCCATAGTTCCTCTTCACATTCCTACGCTAGAGGCAGATCTGTGTTCCTCAATACACTCATCCTGTATTTCACAAAAGGGTGAAAAAATGCCAGAAAACATCAAGTGTCTGCTAGAAAACAGCGAGTGTCTGCTAGAAAACAGCGAAAACAGCGAGTGTCTGGTAGAATACGATGAGTGTCTGGTTGGAATACTTGTATGGAGGGACGTTTACACCTACACATGCCTTGTCATGCACTATCATTTTACCCTATACATAAAAATGCCAACTTCCTCAGAACCGACAATTAAATAGAGCGACAATTTAAATAGAGTGTGGCATCTTGTTCCAAAGGAACATTTAATACCTTTTAAATGGAATACTACAAGTAATACAGTTTTGAAAAAAATAGATTAAATTGGTAACGCCAAGAAATTAAACATTTTTTAAAAGATTTTAAGAGTTAACACATTCACAAATACCATCAACAATGACTTTTTAACCATTTTTTTTTACATGCAGGATTACCTTCATCAAGAAGACAATAATGAAGAACACATATGTATTATTCCATGAATAGAGCCCAATATTGGTGTATCAATTCCTCACACTTCTGTGGAGTCAGTAGATATAAACTAGGGCAGGTGGTAGAATGTTGGACTTCGGAGCCAAAGGTTCCAGGTTCAAATCCCGCCCCGGGGGCCCCGGCATCAATGTTCGTGAAAGTTAACTTTCTGACGCGATATTGATAGGATGCGCTGTCTGTAGAGTGGCAATGCAGTTATCATCCTTGGTCTT
>JAUTBT010084404.1:0-30607 GCA_032361225.1 Lepetodrilus schrolli | reverse complement strand
TATACTACCTTAAGTGATTTTAGAGATGCAAGTCAAAATATGTTTAAGTTCAACAGTAAATACTTATAAGTGTAATTGTAATATTTAAAAGTTATAAATATAAAGTGGAGGTCCATTTACTATTAAAAATAGTATATTAGGTAGCTATGATTTTTTTGTGTGTAATATCTAGAGAAGGTAACCACGGAAAGGACTATTTAACCCTGGGAATTGATAATTTCATATAGTGGCTGTGTTATGGTCTTATCAATGGAGACCTTTATTAAGTGGATGTTGAGGTATGATATGCCTCTGTTCACCAGTGCCACGAGGGATGCAGTTAGAATCCTTGATTAGCTTTATCTACCTTTCCGTAGTTGGGACATTTCTCGTACCCCTCCTATACTTTGTCTCCGCAAACTGACATGTAATGCTACGTACAGCGGTGACAAACCAAAACAACATTTCTATATCTCCACATATGTTAACACTAAATGGTGTTTTTCTTCACCATATATCCATACAATCGTGACACATGTTATATAACATGACATTGTGCTTAGTTAGCTAATCATATGTACAAGAATACATATATACCTCCATACGACTATATGTTTATGTACTGACAGGCTATACAAGATACGATGATGTAATAGATGATGTAGATACCGTGGTATCGCCGTCCACTAACACGTGCTACCCTAGTGGTTTAGTGTCTCGATAGCTGAACATTGTATTGCCTGCCTGACACACGGAAACAGATTCCAAAATCATAAACTACATGTATTTTATAATAATGTTCCTTTCTATTGACGGTGTATACTATTATACGGTGGAATGTACAATATACCTCATATTTCTTAGTAAGCCGCATTTGCGCTTGCTGTGCTAGATTTACAGGGATTGGCTTTCAGTAACAATATAATTTTCTAAAACTAACTTTGTAGACATGTTCCGTAATACTTTAAAGTACAATGCTATGTGGGAATCTGATTGATTGGTCTACAGACTTACTTCGTCAGCGTGTTACATTTTATTATAAAAGCTGTGCCTGACTGCTCAGAAAGAGGCTGCGAACAGATGTTTCCTTCATTTCTTAATCTAGTACTGCGTAATTAAGCATGGTTCTTTGATTCTTGCATAACAAAACATTCCAACAGCAACGTTCGAAACATAAGTGTGAATATGATGATGTCGTAATAAATGAGGTCTTCAGTATTTTCAGTCAATACTGTGTCATCCGAAGAACATTATCAACGTTCCTTGTATCTGCGTTGAGACAAGAACATTGCATGATCTGGTTATTTACATAAAATAGCACATATCACGGGTGTTTTGGTTTAGCAGTATGGAAGAAACCGTAAGAGAATCCTGGTTGAATACTGGTATTTATATTCGTTATGATGTCGGCTTCTAAATGCAGGGCACCGTTTCTCGACGCTCTCGTATCTACGAAGACCATAGCGCTCTCGTAGCGCTCTCTTCTACATGACACTTATACCACAGCTTACGAGAGCTCTATGGTCTCATAGTGGATATAAGAGCTTCGAGAAACCATACCCTAATATATACCAACTTACATCGTACACAGTAAACATGAAGTGTGTTTTTTGTTTATCCAGTGAAAACGGAATGTTAAAGACGACCGCGCAAGATTTTCTATGGCACCAGTGACAAGAAGGAGATTCTGGCATGACTACAGACATGATTGTTCCCTGGAAGGTGACCACAATGTGTGAGAGTTCCAAGATGGCGGACATCGGCCTCGATGAGGTTGACGGCGACCCAGTATTGACGTTGCTCCTGAACATTCTGCGCGAGCTGGAAGAGGAAGAAAAACTGTCCAATCAGAACCGAAGATGTCTCCGACTGGTGGCGCGTGCACGCCGAGACAGGATATTCTCGGCACCGGAAATAGTGAGTTGTCTTTCTGAAACATTTAAAGTATAATCAGTCCTGAAGTATTTCCAGGACTACATATACGTGTCTATGAAGTGAGTGAGTCAGTGAGTGTGTGGATTATTGCTGTGGCTGCTTGAATATTTCACCTATACTCACGATTACTAGTATTACTCCACGATTACTAGTATTACTCCACGATTACTTGTATGCTAATTTGATGTTTAAGGTCACTGCAGTTTAACGTCATACCCATACTTGTATTAATTCTCTCCGTGCTGGTGGCGACCAGAATCTATTATGCCACAATGAACTGTGTCTATGTGTAATCCAGCAAGGAGATGATTACACATTTGATTAATAATGAGAAAATAATTATCTAAAATTAAAAAATGCATGTAGACAGATTTTCCCATTCTACCACTTCTTACGATCTACAAGCGGATGTGGATCACATAATTATTCTATTCGTATTCGAATATTCGTTTGAAATCTTACTGTAATATAATGTGCTACAAAGTAACATTGGATAAAACATCGTTATACATCTCGAATGTATAATCAGTAAATTTCCATTGTTGTGTGTTTCTCACTAAATATTGAGCAATAACATTCAAATAATAAGGTCTCAAATCTTCTAAAAATGTGTTCGAATATTCGAATGCTGTTTTTTTTGGTTGTAATTTAATATTAATTCGCGAATATTCGAATATTCGTTTCAGCTCTAATCACGAGTATCGAATACTAGTATACCAAGAGAACGTTCACATACACATGCAAGTACGCACGTAATCTCACTTTCTCGGGGTATTAGATGTACATCAAGAGTTCATACTGACACCCTATATGCCACGTATTAGACGGTGTACTTCGATCTACTTAGTCAGAGTTTGCTGTATGTCAATGAAGCCTTCAAACATATCAACATTTCATCATTTTAGCCAACAGTCACTGCGTATATATCCCCCCTTAGCGAAATTAACGCAATCGATTTTGAAATGTACAGTACTATCCACGACGACTCTATAGCGCTACCCTACACTCGCCACTATCTGTACGAACACCCTACAATAGCCAATAGGCATCAATTGAGATTTAAGATGTGAACGATTCATCGAAACCTTCCCATACATTAATTTAGCTTCAAACGGTATAGATTTGAGAAACTTATTTACAATTGTAGGCTAATACTCGCAATTGGGTGAAGGATTCCCGCAGCGAGGTTAAATTACATAATTACTCTCTCACTAGTTTAGGCTACAATGGCGTATATTAGAATTTCTAATTAACAATCTGATATTATACTTGATTTGTAAATACCCTGTAGTCGTCAGACATAGAACACGCTTTACAAATCTATCTGTGTTGATATGAAGATACATTGCTCTTGGCTTTGCTACTCTGAGGACAAACAATGAATTATGTCTAACAGTTCTTACATTGTTATCGTTCACTTATATTGACAATCAAATATATATCCATGTCAATAACACTATACTGGTTATACTACACACAACTCCACGTGGTACGAAACAGAACAAATACTACTACACACTACAAAGCTGGACTGTACGACCTTTCACCATACTAGAGCTGTGGCATTCAACCACACATTACCTCAGTCAATGAGATTAGTCACACGTTATGGACGCCGAAACGTATCGCCCAGCACAGACATAAATCTCAATGTAAGATTCTCTTATGAGGCTTGCCAATAGAGCTAGCGCGCTAGTACAACGCCAGCAATACAATGCCAGCAATACAAGCAATAAGACGTCATCCCTGCGATATGTTATCCATAGAGTGTACAATACGTCATCAATGCAATGTTATGAATACAAGCAACACTATGTCATCTCAACGATGTTCTAAATTCAATGCCATCAATACAAGTAGTAGCATTCATCGGTACCATGCCACCAGTACCATATCGTACTGGTCATGTCACCAGTACCATATCATTAGTACCATGTCGTACCGTGTAACCAGTACCATGTCAATTAGTACCATGTAGCACCAAGTCACTAGTTCCATATCATTAGCACCATGTCGTACCGTGTAACCAGTACCATGTTAATTAGTACCATGTAGCATAGTCTGTGTCACACCCTGTTCTCACCAAATTACTCCTATTCAAAATATCCCCCTAGAGCAATTAAGCAAGTCTTGATTACTGGAGAACAGGGTAAATAATTTCAGGTGCTCCTTTCATATAAATATAATACCAATCAATATATAAGTTATATATTATTGATTTACTTTAACCCCTTTGAGACTATGGATAGCCTACATGTAGCACCATGGCATCAGTAGCATGTCAGCGGCACCGTGTCTTTATTGTAATGCCATTAATGCAGTGTGAAGCATACAAACAACACACTTTCATGTCTACGATGTAATAAATGCAATGTCGTCTTGCTTGTATCAGAGAAGGAACATTGCTATGGTCGTGAACGGAGTGTCGGATACATGTTTATTACTGGTGCCTATGTAAATAATACATTAGTGATGAGACAAATCAACATTATAATCTTCAAAAAGCTTCTCATTTGAAGTTATAGTCCTATATTTTTACATACTAGTATCCTCATTACGTTCAAAGAATGTTACAAGTAGCAGCATTGAAATTGTGTCATTGTTTCAAACGGAAAAATTAAATGACAGTAAATTGTAATTTATTAATGTTTTTGTTTTCAAACATAACCACAACCCGATTTATCTTTAGTGGACTCGCCCGGGGTCGAATGTCATTGTCATCAAACATTGTCATGTGTCAGGGGCAAATGTTTGATTATCAGACGAGGTGGTCACTTCCACAAACAAGGACTCTCACACTCAAACGCTAGCATCGACGGCAAGATAGATTGGACCGTACCAAATTCCTTACTGAAGTGAACACCGACCCTGAGTCACAGGTGTGGACGGGAGTCACGGTGGATCTTATACCGTCATAGTCAGGATAGGTCTCGCCAATAAGACTTGCATGGCCACCCCCACTGGAGGTCTGAGATTGTTTATGGAGTACTCTGGGGGTAAGGAACATGTCCACTTCCGTCCTCTAATATTAGTGAATATACAGCTGTTCTCCTGACATTAAGGACAGACCAATAGCGTACAGTATACTGCTGTATATCCATGCAACATTTAGTAGGATTTCCGTAGTGTTCGGTATTATTTTATCCGTAAATAGATAAGTCATGCCTCTTTTGACTATCTCCACTCCCTGTGGAATAAACCGGTATACAACTCAAACTGCCGATTTCTAGAACTAATTAACATAATACCTCTTCATACGGGGTGTAGTATGTGTAAACTTTGTCACCTTTGGGGGTATTATTCCAAGTTGTGTTATTGTGAACAGTGCCTTCATCTTCAAGTGCCGTAACAACCACATTTATATATCATATAGTCTTGGAACTCTTGCCTGACAGCATGCTAACCTAGCATAATAAGGTTATGTAGGGTTGTGCTGTCATCTAGCTGGTATTTCTTTCATGCGTGTATGCCGACAGTCATACAAGTCTTGTGGGGCCACAGTAAGTCGGACCGATTTGTGTAACCAATATGACGAAGTTGACAGATGGTATAATCAAATATATTATTAAATGTCCTCCAATTAAAGTATTTCTTTGAAGTAGGGTATTACACGCGAATTATTTGTAAGTTGTATTCAACGTTATTCACATTATTCAACATTTGTTATGACGACACTCGGCCTTGTTGTAATAAGTACAGGTACCGTTGTCATCGCCAACCACGAATCTATGTCCATTAATTACCTCTAATAACCACCGCCCACCATCCACCGCCCTGATGGGCATTGGTAGAAAGGTCAAACACTCACTACACCTACTTTACTAAGTATATGTTTTATTTACAGATTAGTGGCTCTCGTGAAACTACGTGTTGATGTTCTCTCGATAAAATCGATGTAAAACAGTCAAATGTTTTATGGATTCGTTGACTTGTATTATATCTGTAATAGTACAACGGGTATATCAACTGCATTTTGTAAGTTAGCAATAGTTCATCTAGTATTAATGATTCCTGCATTGATTGCGGTATGTTCTTGTAACCACATTTGTTATCAATAGTGAGTATGTACGCTGCCACATCCAATGAAGCACTGTTGTACGTAAGGTAACTCAAGGACGCATAGTTCACTATGTGGGTAGATCTAATAGGTTAATGTGTTTGAAGTGTCTGTGGACGATAACGGAGACAGTTATGCTTACGTTGCTCTCGTATCGGACACCATATTGATTGCCAGCTATAATCCCCTTGAATACTAGTACCCAAATGTCGTAAAGTCATTCATCTACTATTCAGGTGTGAGAATCTATCTACACGTTCACATACTCATTGATATCTTATGGGAATTTTCTACATGCTATTGCCATAACTCAATATGAAAATTTAGTACCAAAATAAGCTATAATGTTTGATCACACTTATTTGTATTTTGGACAGAGCCCATGCACTAGAACATATATAAACTATAAGTAGGTCAGTATGTGAAATGCATGAATTGTGTTTAGTGTTAGGAGTATAGTCATAAAACTTTGTATGATCTGTGGTCTCTCAATTGGGAATATATTCCCCTCTGAACACTCTGCTAGAAGACATGTTAAAATGTATTTATCACGCTTGTCTGACAATGATATCATATGACTGCGATATTAAAACTTATGTTGCGCTACGTCCTAGAATCGGAACAAAACTGGGACCAGTTGCTTTGAACATTTGTAGCTACAATTTATTGTAAGTCAAATATTAGGGCCTCGCTACAACTGTAAATCCATTACACGAAACTCTATCGCTACAATACTTGAGAAACTAGTTAGCCAAAACTATTGTAGTGTTATAAATTTTTCGTAAAAACAGATTTACACTTGCAAGGGTACCTACAATTTTACGTACAACCAGCTACACGTGTTTTAAGCAACAGGGCCCAGACTAGTAGCACTGGTAGATGCATGCCATATCAGCAACTATATTATTATTAAACAGGCATACTGGGTTATCAGTTGCATGCTAAGCAACAGAATGTGTAGAATGCAATGTGTAACTATCTAGACAATACATTAAATGTTGGTCCACTTGGAAGGTAACCATCTTTGCCGGTACCTCTGCTCTCGGTAGTCGCACCCGAAATACATTCCTGTCTCTGTGCGACGCTTAGCGAATAATCTCAAAAGAAACAAGGATGTTGACGAATGGATTGCCAGGGACTATTTCTAGTCAAATTTTTAAATGAGTTACAACGAAACGTGAAGACTTAGAGATGCTAATCCAGAGATGAATACTGCTGGAAACAAGAGAGACAGAGGACATAACGCTACTATATAAAAACTAGTAATGTCGTTGAACTTGAAGCGTTGTACTTTGTGCACTATTGGTAAGTACAGCATGACCATCGATAGAGTAGTAACAATTTCAACTGTCAGTATATACTATATAACTCATCTTAAATGGAAATCCGGTTTTATGTTCTGAAATAAGGTCAAAGGTAACCGTTAAAAACATTGAGATAGATAAAAGAATATTTATCCGAGTAGGACTTCAAAAGCACCTGCCAACCCTCGTATATAGTGTATTGTCTTCGGAGTTATTTTCTAAATGAATTCACTTCAGTGATAGTCAGAACAGTACAAATTGGTCTTGACAACTTGGACCGATATCAATAGCATGGTTTACATGGCAATCATTTCCAACACCTCCTCAACAAGCTGTGGAGTTAAGACAAACAGTAGCCGAGCATCCAAGGTTCGTAAGGCACGTTCTGAATGCACGGCAGTGGACAATGGAACTCCACTCCCGATCATGCTCAGTTTGTCTTCTCACAATCGTCAGAAAAATGTTGTCAGTCTAGAATTCGACTTTTTGACAATACTGCTTGCTTAAAGTACACAGGAGGCATTTCCAATGTAATTCAAACAATTATCGATTGAAAACATTACCAAATAGATTTCATCACTTGAACTGACCGTTATGGACTGTATTGCACGCTATGTAGTATGGAATGCATGCTTACGATATTTACATGTTGTCTAGTGCCTCCAGATAGCTGAATCTAGGTCAGGCGAATTGTATTTCTTTTAGAACAATGTCACCACATAATGCCACCATCGGTAAAATGACAAAGGGAGTGCAATTATTCTCCAGAAATGTATTTGTATCTGCCTTTATTAAACGTTCTGCAAGAAATGGGTCAATAATTGAGTTTCACGAATAGATACCAAATTAGTGAGTATACCCGTATTTAATATATAACATCGTGTATAATCAATCTGTAAAATATGCTTACTAAATTACTATATAGGATTACAAAGTGGCAGGAAAGATTTTTCTACTGTTAATTAACAGAAATATGTTGAAGATAATATATAATCTGGCGAAAATAAAGAGAGAAGAAATCATCTCGATAAATTTAATAAAATACAATAAAATACTACCTCGATTGATTCGTACTACAGGTTGGTTACTATGTGGTTTGATGCATGGCCGCTCGAATACTTCATTAGTCTGTAGCAGTGTCAAATACACCAAAAGTTAATATAGTCTGGTCAAGAAATCCAGCATCAACAGTCAAGCAAATACAGATTTCTAGTAAATATTAGAGTAAATGATGTGTGGCTCCTTTCATATTTATATATTACCAATCAGTAGGAGCCATATAAAACTGATTTACTTTCATATTAATATATTACCAATCAGTAGGAGCCATATAAAACTGATTTACTTTCATATTAATATATTACCAATCAGTAGGAGACATTTAAAACTGATTTCCTTTCATATTAACATATTACCAATCAGTAGGAGCCATATAAAACTGATTTCCTTTCATATTCATATATTACCAATCAGTAGGAGCCATTTAAAACTGATTTACTTTCATATTAATATATTACCAATCAGTAAGAGCCAGATAAAACTGATCTACTTTCACCCTCTGAGGCTCTTATGGTCAGTTATTGGTCAACGTCACGTACAAGCTCCCATCTTCTCGTAATCTGAGGATGTTGCAAATTGTCACATTTCCGACATATCGTAAACAGATTGATTGTACACAAAGCCGGAACAAGTACATACTAAGTATCTACGTGTGCATATCTCCTTACTACCGCACAGATGCAAGGTGTGCTTCACCTTCTCTGGTAACACATCTGCAGTTTGCATCGGGATATTTGGGAGGTTTCACTGAACTGCAGACCTGGTCTGAGGTAAGTGTGTATGGTGACTCATGATCTTATATTAAATATATTTCTTCAGTTGCTTTCACGGTGTTCACGGTAATACTATTGGTGTAATCAATTGATTTTACACTGATTCCTACTATGTTTCGACAGAACCGTGTAAATATTGTTGGTACAGGGTCGTTTATACTTCCCAGGTTAGCATTAGTTTGTTATGATGGGTTAGGTTTGATATTGTGTCTTCCTTTACTTTGTTTTGTTGGTGCATTTCATCATCAAGTCATCGAAATGATTTATACTGGAAGTTAAATTTAATACTGTACTAGAAAAACTATCGTATACGACTATATACTATTATTAGCACCTATGAGCAGTTTAAAAAAATAATAGGATGACGACTCGTTACATATCTAGGATGAACAAAAGTTAAAGTTCCATATTGTTCGGTGTGTAGTGAAAAGGAAACGCAATTAAAATTTGAGAAACTTATTAAATAGCAGAGTATACTGTTACGGATACATAATATAGCACGGATAAAGTCAGAAATTGACAAACACTTGGGAAACTCGTACCTACCTTATGTCAAATGTCACTAGTGGTCGTGAACTATAATGGCATACCTACGTAGCCTTACTGTGCTTATTTCAATAAATACTGTTACACGTCATATACCGGTAAATTCTACAATGGCCCACAGGTAACGGGGTATAACAGTGCTACTACTCAATTATCCACCCGGCAACACTGGCAGACAGCGAGTCTTCTTGTTCAGCGACACGAGACCGACTGCTCCCAGCCTTCAGTCATTGCAGTCGTATCGGTATTAGCAGATAATAACAGATCAGTTTATTTACACCACCGCAATACTGGCTGACGATACCATCTGAGCACACACAATACGTTCTCCGGATTACCATGCTAGTTGCTGGAGTAGGAAATTGGGTCAGTGAGGAATTAGTGTAGTAGGAGTCTGTCCATTGGTAGAACTGGTATTGCTGCGAGTCGGGTTACTTACACATGTTCTGGACATTTCTGTGAAGAGCTAGGTATTTGTAAGTATATTTCACATCTTAAAGTAATACTATAAAACTGTAAATAATGTTTGTTTAGTTGACGTAAAATTGGAGAGATGATCTTGATTCCACAGTGTATTTTATGTATGACGTATGTATACTATATTTACACTGTAATTAGATGTAGAACGTCACACTCCATCCATACTGTAACGGACAACTGACATAGTCATCATTCAATGGTATTTTCGTTTTATTTTTATCATACACCTCTGTGGTTACCGGGGCGCATTAGCATCTAAAACATACACAGCTAAAAGGCAGATATGCATTAATAACACGTTAATACGTCTTTAAGAGAAGACCAAATCATGGACTGGATCTTGTTTTGAAGTGCATTTCGTTACAATTACTTTCTGAATTAAAATAGTATCCATTTTAATTGTACTTATTGAAGGATGTTTTGCTCATTATAACATGCTTGTCTAACTTGAAATGCCTTCCGTATTACAATACGTGTACCACGATGTATGTACATGTACGTCTTTCTATGCTTAGTTATACACATTTATATTACTATTATCATAGGCGTAATTTTAACCTAATATTATCCCCTATTAATTATCATAAATTGATGTTGGAAAACAGTAACCCATTCAACCACAACCACAACACATAGACATTCTGTAAAATACTAAATCATGGGACGCATGTACTTGTAAATGTGAGGCTACAGTATACTTCCGGTAACTGGTACAGATTATTGTGTTATTGCCCTCTCACTCCTACTCAAATGGTAGATATCCAATATATATATATCAACGTGCTAGCTGAGGTCCCCATTCTCCCCCCCACACACGTTCCCACACCTTGTTACAAGTTGTATACTCCCACAAGCACAACAGTAGTAAAACCGTATCCACTCGTACCTCAGTGATACGCTTACAACATTGTTGGGACAACCCGCAGTGACTGTTACTCATTGTTCCGTAACAGCATTCTTTGTTCTTTTAGCAGTGTCTGAGTCTTAACACCTAGCATTAGCTGTGCATATACCGGCCGATTACCTAACTGCTCATTATGTGTGCTTGTAACGCCTTAAGGCGCCGTAATCACTAGAATACCATGTTTTAATGCAATACGAATACTTCCTCCTTTAGTTCATCATTCTCTCTCTCTCTCTCTCTCTCTCTCTCTCTCTCTCTCTCTCTCTCTCTCTCTCTCTCTCTCTCTCTCTCTCTCTCTGCGTGGGGACGTGGGGAATATGACATAATTTAAGATCACAATGCATTTATTATTAAATGATAATTTTTTAAAAATTATTCATAAACGATTAAAACAAATATTTCAGGAATATACATCTGTTAATAACCTGCTTGAGTCAAACCGTATTTACCTATCTAGAGCAATGCGCACATCCATTGGTGTACCGCGGCTTATGGAAATCACGTTTTGGCTGACGGAAAGAAGTTAAATAAAACCTGTATATACTACGAAGCTTACATCGACATACAAATGAATCCTAAGGGGCATAAGCGGTTGATGGAAGGAATGCGCTCTTCGCTGACGCTCTGAGGAACAGTATGTATTGTAAATAGTTGATAGGATATTGTTCCAATAAATATAAAGACGAGAGTAGCCACTTCTGACATGTGCTACAAGCAGTGAGTTAACATTTTCTTCCAATTCTATTTTACCACATTGCTCCTTTGCAATAATCTTGTGTTCAATGTTAGGAGGCCATATATAGTTGATGTCCTTGTAATTATATTTGTATAATAATATATGTCACGTTCCAATACCTGTCATTTTTTTTCCATATTTTATTATACCTTTTCCTTGAAATAATCAGCTATTTCCTTCTTGTGGTTGTCTCAAATATGTATTGTCTCTTTCATTGATACAATGTTAATTGAAGCCAGCCCCAACCATGGATTATATAGTACTTATTATCCACTCACATATCCGTGTTTGTAAACATGCATTTGAGATGTAAGAGTACAACAAACGTTATTATTCCCGTAGTAATTTCAAATTTGACAGGTGTTGTAGCCGTGCCAAGTACAATCTACAAGTTCTCAACTCATTCGTCTTTATGTGAAGCAAAGTCGTTCATTCACACACACATGCAATATCTAACCAAAATGTAATAAGAACACGGATTTGCTATTGTGTGCACGCAGTAATAAGTAGATATGGTTGAGAAGGAAATCTGTAGTCAAACATTCATTCATTGTTAGAAAAGCCATATTGACAATGCTAGATGTTATTTAAAATAAGAACGTACATACGTTGATTAACACCAGTCTGTTCTTCTTAGACCTCACTCACCAGGCTGTTTACATACTATACTACTTTCGGTGTATAAACTGTATTATTTATTTACTAATATATGTTGTTTGTTTATGTTCCTAGCCACTAATCTTGTCACGTAAACGTTTATCAGACGTAACTTATTCCAAGTGGATCTATAACACTACACACTCGGAACATACCAAGGTGTTTTACATTCCTCGGTGCAACATAATCAGTTGGGATTGAGCCCAAGCTGTTAGTAACATTCTTTAACACATTGATACTGTAGATAGAATTACTGAAGTATTTGGTATGCAAATGAGAGAAAAGTATACGTTCCCTATATCTTTCCTTGCCAGTGTTGTATCGCATGTATTGCACAATGTGGGTGAGTTATATTGTTTCCTTTGACGTACATTAATTTAAGATGTGTAACTTGTTAGGACTGGTGAAACGTTGCTCTCTAGAGCAAAGTGAACGTATGCTTTAAGATCTTATTATTTTACAAACCCAGAAGTACAGGCTCAGCAGATGTATAATGTAGGCCTACGCGGTTGCGTGTTGCAGGTGGGTTATATACTTATACATGTATAAAGGTACGTGGGTAAGTATTTCATGTGGTAGGTGGGTTGTATACACGTGACAGATGGGCTGGTGGTGCAGATAGGTTGATGGGGAATAGTGTGAGACGTGGTATATTTCTCGTCTTGACATTGATTGTAATACTACCTATCGTATTGGCCATGTGAACAGCATTAATTTTCAGAATTAAGTTAATCCATCAAATATATTCGTCAATACAAATGTATAACCCGCGCTCAAAGTATCTGTTAACAATCCACAAGGAGAGCATGAACATAAATTCTGTAATCATTTGCTCACATCAAACATTTGTCAACCGCAGTCCATTTAATTCCGAGTCATCGCCCAGTATTTGTAAAAACAATTAGCATCGCAAGAAGGCAGGTTTATCCAACCATTGCGTAGCATAAACAACACAAAGTCAGTCTAGAGCAAATACAAAAATCAGCTGCACTATTGTCATCCGGAATTCTTAGGCAAGGTCGAATTGCAATCTCTCAAGTCCGCGAGTATTAA
The DNA here is from genome assembly GCA_032361225.1 of Lepetodrilus schrolli. NCBI lineage: Eukaryota > Metazoa > Mollusca > Gastropoda > Lepetellida > Lepetodrilidae > Lepetodrilus > Lepetodrilus schrolli. The sequence goes on along the minus strand of JAUTBT010084404.1, from coordinate 17,124 downwards.
CTGGTGGACTGGTTTTCTATTACATGTGCGCATGCGACCCCATTCCAATATAAAAGGACACTTGTGTTCTCCAAACGACTGTCAAATTTCAGCCCATCTAGAAGGTCAGCCTTGTGTTAAAAATCATCTCAATAAATATAATCTTCTTTGGTATAATCAATATTTCATAAACCGAGGACGGTTTTCGGACGTTTTCTTGTATTCTTTGTTTACAATTGTTAAGATTTTGGAACTGCATAACAATGTAGTTTTTTTTATGGGTACATGAATTACATGTGGAGTCATTACTTATCAGCAAAACAAACGAATGAGTTGTATTTAGGCTATTAACTGTGTAACCCTACTTAGTAATTATCTGTTACAGTTATACTATTATTCTCTGTTGGGACTCTGAGTCTCCGTCTATACACCAACTACACAGTAATGATGGTAGACGATGATTCTGGTTCAGTAAACACATGAGCTAAACACGTGATATTCAGAGAGAAATGTTGTCAATTTCAAGCCCGAGCTGTCTGTGCAAGCACACGGAAGTCAATACACAGTGCAGAGAGGACATTAGAGGTGCATTCGGATATTCTTACGATATATTAATTATAGTGATGTCTACGACATAGTGAATAAATGAGACATGCATGTTTTCAGCTGGTATGTGCAGCTGGTATGTAACGTACAGTTCAGCTAATATTATAATGTGTTGTCTGGCGTGCGTTATGGTATTCTCGTTTAGAAGTCCCAATTTCAAGATACATTATTGAGTGTAACATTTATATTAATACCTTTGTGTTGCAGCCGGAAACTGACGATGACGACGACGATGTAGACTTCAGCTGTCGAAAAGCCCACTCCAGATCAATTGAATCGTTAGGCACGATGAATGGGTCTACGAACGGCTCCATCAACGGCTATCAACGTCCTTCGTCGCCCAAAGAAGGACCGTCCTTGAAACCCGGCAGTTCTCTGAAAAGGAACACTATGGTGCACGAGAGACCGCGACGACTAAATGGCTTGTCTGCGTCTGCCGAGAGAATCACGTGCAATGGGGTTAACTTGTCGTCCAGAATAAACGGAATGAGGTCATTACAGGACCTCGGTTCCGTACACAATGGCAGTGATCAGTTCCACGATGTACGAAGTCTAAAGAAGCCTGCACCTCCACCACCGACCTCGTCCCATTCTAGCCCGACTTTATCTCACTCAGGTTCCAGTTCATCGTCGCCCATGTCTAGCCCCCCTCCACCCCTCCCAAAGTCGCGTCCGCCAACCCCCAGACAGATGTCCTTGTCGGAGCTAGTGAATCCGGACCGTACAGGATGGCTACAGGACCAGGAGAAGGGAGAACAGGTGTGGTGCATGTTGGCAGATATGTTATTCTGCGTATTCGATTCTGACAAATCTTCTACATCTAGAGTTGTTATTTTCCTTCCTGGATGTAGAGTAAGATCTCTCGTATACAATAGTCCAAAGAGAAACAGTATCGAAATGGACAACCCTGACTGTGCTAAAACAATATCTGGAGCAGATAAATACCAATTTTATATAGAGAACATCAGTGTGAGAAGAAAGTATTTATTTGGGACTAGATCCAGGCGCGACTTGGATGCGTGGGTGGAAATGTTGACGATAGCTTCTGATATTGCAATGGTTGAGGCCAACGGTAAACCATGTCGATCTCCTGAGGGTGGTGAGAGTTCTGACGATTCTGTGTTCCCAGCATCTCATAGCAGCTACTATCCCTCTCCTACGACCTCAAGAAGAATGAGCATGATATCTATATCACTGAAGGAACATGAACTCAATGACTCTAGATCTGAAGCTATTATTGATTTCAGAAAACGTCTACGTAAGGAGCCTGATTACCATACCGTTGCACCTGTGAAGGGTCTACACAACATCGATTCTTTCAAAGAGACAAAAAAGTCCAGATCTTTTTTGAAGCTCAGATCATTTGGGAGTTTAGACAGTTTACTGAAACGGAAACGATCTAAGCATGATGCTGGAGATGCAAGTGCCGACAGACATTCGTTGGATGATACAAAATCACTGAACTTCCCCGATTCAAATTCCGGATCACCTCTGAGTTCACGGCAAACATCCCCAAGTCAGTCAATGCTGTCTAGATCTTGGGATTCGGGGAAATCGTCGAACGGACTAGGCTCAAGCCTCCGACGCAGAGCTTCTGATCTGAAGGATAAGATGTTTGGAAGTTCCAAGAGAGCTCTACGCAGTCCTGGGTTGCGACTACGAGATTTCACAGACATCAGAATAAATGGGCACTTGCAATACAAGTTCATGATGAGGTGGATCAAAGTGTGGTGTGTTGTGAGCAGAGGATGTTTCTACGGGTTCAAATCACAGCAAGGTGACGAGAATCCCGTGTTGGCAGTCATGTTGACGCAGAGCACTGTGTCGTATGTAACGGAAGCTGACAAACGCAACAAGAAGTTATATGTGTTTAAGCTGTCACAGCCTCATTGTAAAAGCATCTACCTCTGCGCTCAGGAGGAGAATGACCTGTCGCGATGGCTTCAGACTCTTCAAATGGAAGCGTGTAGAATCCAAGCAGACGATAACTTAGCATTGGAGAGCACATCTGACTGCAACTATAGCGTTGACAGCGCTCTGAGCGCCATGTCTGTGGCTTCTAGTCGCACAGACATTTCGGACAACAGTAATGTCACGACTGCTGACTACGTTCCAGGGATGTACGACTTCCCCGGAAACGATACCACAGGTCGACGGGACAGTTCAGAGTCGGCAGACGACTGGGACAATTCCAGTCAGAGTTCTACAAACGACCTGCCTCACCCTCGGTGCAACGACACGACCCCCACACACGATCCCAGCGTGTCGTATCTGTGGGGTAAGGACAAGGGATACTTGCTGCAGGTGATACGAGCCAAGCTACGAGGAAGGAGATCCGCTACGGAGGGCGACTGCGAGCTTTACGACAGAGAGGTGCCTCGGCAAGATGGAGGAGGTTCGCTTCTGCTTCTAGATGACGACAGTGACACCAGGAGGAAGAAGGTAGATGATTCTCTTTGTTGTTCTCGTCACACTGGTATCAACTGTAGTATGTGCTAACTGAAGAATAGGTAACTCTACTTTAACGTTGTCTAAACATTGCATGGTGATTGGTGGAATGTCCAGTATGCCTATTACATAGTTAGTATAATATTATTATATATAATAATTTCACGGGACGACCGGTAATAATTCAGCTAACATGCATCTGATGGCAATACTCTGTACATTTGTCAAACTACCAAAGTAGACTTAATAGCAGATCAGGTTCTCCTATAGTGGACAGAAACCTCACTGCTGGTAAGGAAAACAAGGAGTATATTATCGGTTGTTTGTTGTCATCTTCAGTCCACGATAGTAAGATTCATTTGTTATGACGGTGATATGTTCCCAGGATCATGGCTATCGACATAACAGCAATTGTCTATTCTCGTATTTAGGCAGTTGTGCCAGAAACATCTTCTGGACAGATGACCAGTACTATTGACACCAAACACATTTCACTAGATGTATAGACAGACAACAGCTATAGGCCTATTTTCCGCGTACCTACTACTACTACTACTACTACTACTACTACTACTACTACTACTACTACTACTACTACTAGATAATACTATCTACTAATACATTACTAACTACTACTACTACAACTACTACTACAACTACTACTACTACAACTACTACACTACTACTACTACTACGTCTACGGCTACGAATACGACTATGACTACTACCTATATGACAAATACTAATGCCATATTAAGTAAGTTTAATTTATTCATAATGGTCTGATTGGGATTAACTGCCAGAGAGAATATATACATGCATGTAGGTCAGTATTTCGATCAACACATCACAGGAATTTTATACAAATGGTAGAAGAGCTATATTAATTCTGCTCCATCGACTCAAGTTTTGCCGCACCAGATGACATCACATTACCTACCGTTATGTTATTAATAGTTAATAGCGCTCGAGAAACAGACGATAATTGCCTAAAGCCACATATAGAAGAGGTCACCAATTTTAGAATGAACCTTGACCTCTTTGATGTGACCCCCTAGTCATACCTGATTGACTGATGACATAATTAGAGGATGTTAATATCAAAACATGATACCCATGTTCCGGGCCAATCGTTATCAAAGCTGTTGCCCCTAGGAAGTATAGTTTTCAGAACGCACCCAACCTACTGCCTGTTTACATTTAACAACTCAACACCAATCAACGCAGTCAGGGGACATAGACACAGCATCTTGTATGTACGTCTGACCTGGACCGTGTTATATAATTACATCTTGCGCTTCCTCCGGACTACCATTGTACTGGCACCATTGGAACATTTACTGTATGAAGAGCCGCATGGATTTAAACGAAAGTAAGATAAGATACTATTAGTTTTAGGCAATGCTACCATCTTGGATATGTTCGCTAGTAATGAATGACTTCAACCTCGGAAGGTCTGATGCAAACACAAAAAAACTCAAATAATGTACGCATTGGTATCATGTACATGTAGTTAGACATGCTGTTTGTGATGTTCGTAATTAATGACCTGTGTACATCATCACATCGCCGGTTGTTACATGTATAATACACAGACCGGCGTACATGGTACAGCATCACACTATAATGTATATGTGGTACAGGGTTGTACAGGTTATATCTAACCTACAGACATTCGTCATGGATAGTCTAACGAGCGTACATCTTAGTCTGTGTCTAGTCTGGACTTCCTGTACTTGTACAATGGCAATATTGCTCAATATTTTCATGGCCTATTCTTACTGTGTACCAAATTTCATGCTTTTATCATCAAATGAGCAAATCCTTCATATATTGCACCAATTTGCCTGACTATATTAATGTTAACGTCCTCGCTGATCCCCTTCTGACCACAGAATGGTCACCCGCTGAGAGAATTACACATTGAAACAATACTGCAATTATTGAAGTAGAATTGGATCCATTTAAAATAGATTTGAAATTCAGAAGATGTAGTCTATGTTGTGCAATTCAAACAAATTCCAGAGTAAATGGCTATAATTAATTTGGAGTTCTATTATGGACATTATGTAATCTGCACTAAATGTTGACTTAATTTTCTGGTAGAGCTTCAATTTCACGTCGATTTTACTATATTGCATTGAATTAGTATGTTAGGGAATGTTTGTAATGCGAGCACATTCCTCGGCCTATGAACTGGTGGATTTCAACATCAACATCAACTTCCTGGTTTTAACCAATGTTCCTATAATTCATTGTTGTTGACTAACTATTTACAGTATATTGTAATACTATAACATATACAACAATGACATTGAAACACTAGCTCTGACCATAATTCTTGGGACGTTCTATCACTGAGGACATTTGAAACCCAATGTCAAGGGATTCAGCTGTGCCACTGTGTCGAAGGTTTCTGTTTGGATACGTATTTTACAGAATTAAAACATCAAATGTATTCAAGCAAACCCTCTGGTTCTTTATTCTAGGCCCATTGGATTGGATTATTTGACGTCGAGGTTATTTTTTTTATTAAAAAGAACGGAATATTGTACCATCAGTTCAGTATCTTTGCTCTAGAGACATTTATATTATTACTTAGTGTATATAGAACAACTGCATATAATGGCCGAGATATCATCTCCATTTCTCGGCGGGTCCATTCGTTATTTGAATGTGTCAGAGATGGTACAGTATTATGAAATATTCTGATCACAAAATCCAAAATTGACTTTGTACTTCACAGTACGTGTAAATGTATGCCGATATTATTGTATACATTGGAATATTTTCCGTCAGAAACCACTTACATTTTGAATAAAAAAAGGTAGCTTCGAAGTAAACGTTTGCATGGAATTCATATAATGAAAATCGGTCAAAATGGTCGGCAACACATCTCTCTAATTCCTACCTTACCTCGATTATAAAGTCTATATCATACCATACATTTCCATAAAACCGTTTATTAGCTTGTAGCGCTTCACTTATTATTCGTAATTTCAAATGACTATCATATATGCTGCTTACATTAACTGCCCTGCCACACATTAGCTTGAGTTTTTGATGAAAGTAAATGACTTGAACTGTACACAACCTCACATATATGCTCAGGGCGTTTATCTAAGTTCAATAAGGAGTGGTTCATAGACGGTCAGAAATGATGGTACGTACTGCTCTGTTCCCCTAACTAATAAACTGAATATTACTATCATAAAAGTTTGAAATTGAATGCCTTTCATTCATCACACATACGGTTTCAGTTAAATGGTTCTCTTTCTCTTAGCGGATTATGTTGTTTACTCATTAGTGGACAGAGACGGGAAGTGGTTTAATAACGTAATGCTCGCCTCCCAGAGGAACAATAAGTTCTTGTTACTCTACTGAAGTCGCGCATTCCAAGCCGCGGTCTCGGCACCGCAATGTGGTGTCTATTAAGTTGACCACTCACTTCCAGTCTGGGAGGAAATGGAGGGAGGAAAACTGGTATTCTGGAATAATTATGTGCAATGCGATACCGTGGAAATATTTATCTTTTACTGCTAGCACACGTGGCCAACACGTGGCCAACAAATGTGCTGAAATGCTTGTTTGGCTATGCAGGCCACTTTGACATCGCCAATGTATATTACCTAAAGGACATAATTGATATGCCGTGTCACGCTCCAAACAGGCTCTATGCATGAGTACATTCGACAGCTGCGTTAGTTGTGCATTGCCCTGATTCAAGTTTGTATTTCGATATATTTGTATTTTCAATTAGTGTTTTGCTTTGTGATGCTTTAGAATATAGAAGATCATAATTAATTTGGAGGTAATAACCTACAAGTTAGACATCAATGCATACCTATTACAGCTTTATTGCCAATGTTCAAGTAGTAATTGCCAGCTGATTTTATCATGTTGATAAAGTAATAGGCATAACAAATCGATGTTATATATATTCTTTAGATATTAATTGTTTCCAACCTTACCCGGGCCCCTTATTTACTGTGCATCTGGTGCCTAGCTGGGACAGTATGGCAGAGTTTGACATTTCCAGTCTGTCTCTCAGATAACATACGAGGTGGGAACCTGCCGTAACACTATCTCCGACATTCCACAACGACTTGCCGTTGGTGCACTCTCACGCCGGCACCGGACTGACAAACCGGTACCGGTGTGCCCATGATGTGCATGTGATTTTCTCTGCGAAACCAACACTAAACCATTCCGGATCAGACAACTAGTATCGAATTCGTCTTTCTGCACATGGTGAATTGTTTTCGTTTCAGGGACTACTTGGAAGCAAGTCCGATCTCTCCAGGTCTTTTAATGACATCAGTTACTCGCGTGTGGAGAAAAGTAAGCTAGAGGACACGAGCGAATCCCGAGGCAGACGGGCGAAGCCCCGACCACTGGCAGTTAGAAAGCTCCCCGCCCAGGAATTAAAGTCACCTACTCTCGCAGGATACTTGGAACGTAAGGGCTTCAATGGACAATGGATAAGGTAGGTTACGAACTCGTGACACGGTCAGATAATGCTGGTTGTATCAACAACAGACCCATTTGTGTGTGTCAGGATTTGCATGCTATCAGCATTGTTTTGCAGCATAGATTTGCTGGGTTTCACGTACTCGGATAAAGAATTGAGTAATAGGGCTGCAAGACTTGACACACATGTAGAACCGACGACACAGGGAGATCAAAACACTGAGCGGAATTGTATGACATTGTTAATAACTACTTAGTATAGTGTGAATATCATATATACATTCAAACTATCAATTATGGAATACCCCTCCCCTACACCCCTCACACACGCACGCACACGCACGCACACACACACACACACATACACACACACGTATCCAGATGAACGAATTGGAGTATTTTAATTCTAGTATTCTCGTCCTGTCAACTTCAGCGCTAAGTAGGACGATTGACGTAATGATTAATTAAAAAAGCACACTAAACAAAACGAATTGTACCGTATAAATAGCAATAACACCATCCGGGTAAATAAGCTGAAATTTAGGATGTGGCAATCCCTAATACTTAGACACTAACATTATCTCGAGTTTGATTTAAGCAGGGTCCTATACACACTACTTGTGCTGCCGTATATAGAATGCTTATCTTCAACATATAACGTTATGTGTGTATATCTGTCTAATGTAACTGATTATTCTATGTAAATGCGGAAAATAGCCACTTCTTTAGAACCAATGAGCAATGCAGCACAACACTACTACTGTTTATTATACCAGTATCTATCTATACGTTTGCGTTATCTAGGTAGCGGCCATATGACAATCATTATCAGCCCCAATCCTGGGCGGAATGGCGTAATCTGACTGAGCTTTCATTGCATGCCGATACAAGATACACACGCTCTGATTGCCAGCTTCTAAATACGGAGAGTCAGCTATGATATTCGCACCGTTCAACCAATGCACTGGGGATATATCTACGCCTTCTCATGCACGTACTGCCCGTCGAGTTCTGATAGTTTGTGGCAACTCTACCCAGAACACTCTCCGCGTAATATAGTTTAATTAATATAATTACGACCGCGCATCTATGCGCGTACACTCACTGCGTGCGTTACGTTATATCTCGCCACGCCTTGCGTGTTTACACTACATCATAGCCCGGGTTATGAAAACATATATCAAGATATTGAATGACTGTAAACAATGATTATTTTCGCGATAATTATTTTACACTTCAATCCAGCGATTCGTTTGGTACGAAATAAATTACAGCAGTGTGCGCACGTGGGTCTAGTACTAGATAGTGATAGCTTCCGGCTGTTGGCCACGCTGTTTCTTGTCTGGACAGGCGATATGATTACACGGCGCTAACATGCATAAATACCATGGGTCCCGACCCCAGTACATTCATGTGGTCAGTCGGTGAGATTTGTGAGTCTGAGACTGTTAGGAATTCTAGTAGACACGTGCATACTTGCAGAGTATCCCTGGAAGGTCGTAACCTAAATGTATATCCTTTTCTTGAACAATATGTCTAATATTATTCGCTGTTCATACTCAATCAAAGACAGGCTCCAATGATTGTTGTCACGTGACAGGCATATCCTATTCAATTCTATGATTATTTATACCAACAATAATTTTACAACATAGCGAAATATTGATGATAATATGGACATTACAAATAGACTATATAGTTTAACATTATAGGCTACATGTTTTGAAAACAATGTTTGTATGTTTTCAGTGAATAGTTCGATTAGCTAGTGTACGTCAAGTAAATCTGATTGTATTCCTTTAAAGTCTGTTGAATGTAGGATGCAATGTTTCGAAGTATATTTCCAACTCGTACCAGACTAGTACACCAGGGTTACTAACCGTTTGCAGTGTTAACGCATTGAACCAGTTGAACGGAACGGAAATAATCCAATCCTGCATGTTAACCTATGAGAAGACACACTGGTTAAACTGCCCGCCGACCCCGACCCGGTGCAGTGCCTACAGGTACAGGGTGAATATAGGTGGTATTTACTCATCCTGCGATCAGTTTGTTACCGAATGAAGACGAACAGTTGGTACTGATCAGCATGGTTCAGTTAGTGCGGATTTTATCAATAACCAGGCCCCCCAATTCATGCTATATCACACTCAGCCCAAGAGGAAGAGGCATCGGTAATGCCTAGCTGCCGGACTCGTTAACGGTAGGTTTCTGTTTAGAGTATGAATGTAGTAACTGCATGAACACGTTTATTTTAATTAATCGCTATAATTAATATAGTAGTTCATCCAAACATATGTTTGTGAGAAAATTGTACACGGATTTAATGGAAGCAGTAAAATCTTTCAGAAATGTGCAGAGAGACATAGGCGTACGTATGGTCTTCTTATTTCAGTCCGTCAATCATAGTATTAACGTGTTTCATGTACAGGTATATACTAAACCATTTCTTGTTGGTATTTCCATATTGTTCTATGTCGCGATACAGAAGTGTGTTCTGCGGCACGTGCCACTGTAAAGTGTCCAGAATAGACAATCTGTTATATCACACAATAATAGATAATATATTTTGTTCTAATATAGTTTTAAAAACCCAAATCATTTCCGTTCTTAATTTTGAGAGCTATTGACGACCGTCATGGTAGACATTATAGAACATTATTGACATTCTTGATATTCTAACCTAATATCAACTGTACGTATAATCCCTTCAAAAAGCAAGATTGTTTTATTTTCCTATATCTACCCTGGTGTCCTGGTAAATTATGTAACTACATTACAGAGTAAGTATAGCAATAAACCGATTTCGTAATTTCCAGTTCAATTTCAGCCACAGCAGTGATTGATTTTTCCTTCACTATATTTTGCCGTTTTCTGACATTGTTACCATACGTATATTAGGTTTACCTGTCTGCAAGAATCATTGGACCCTTCTGTATAAGGTGATACCAGCCTATTATAGATTGAATCGTCAGTGTTCTATAAGTGGACTCTCAAAATAAACATTGATTGCACGATAAATGATAAGGAAAGATAAACATAGTATGCCCCCTTATGCAGCCTAATGATATTCACTTAATGGTCGACTAGTAGTTGTATACACTTTATGAAAATAATAATGTAAAGATTTCCCCGTCTCCGGTTACATTTCGTTTTGGTTGGTTCGCCTGATTGAAGTTAATCTCGAATACAGATTAGAAAGCCATGTTGTTAAGCTATACGTTGTATTTTCAAGATTATATTTGCACATTATTGCTAGTAATAACTAAAGGTAAAATATATACTTGACTTTTGCATGTTTGAAGTTCCTACTGTCAATAAATACATATGCCTATGTCGTGGATGGTTTTGAACTAACTCATACTTGACTGGATCAGGTGAATGTAATCTAGTTCACCAGAGATGTTGACACTCATTTTTGCTTATGTTTTAGATACGAGTTTGTCTCACTTCATGACAGTCATTCGACATCACTTTTCAGTGTTTGATACATCTACTCTGACTATAAAATATCTGAGAATTCGTCTGACCCGTAGTGCATACTGCTTTTAGTGTATGTTACATGTAGTGTATGGTACCCATAGTGAATGTTCCATGTAGTTTATGTTCCATGCAATTTGTATTACCTGTAGTGCATATTACCTGTACTGTATGTTTCGTTACCTGTAGTGTATGTTACCTGTAGTGTATATTACGTTACCTGTAATTACCTGCAATGTATATTACCTGTAGTGTATATAACGTTAGCTGTAATGTATGTTACCTGCAATGTATATTACCTGTAGTGTACGTTACGTTACCTGTTGTGTATGTTACCTGTAATGTATATTACGTTACCTGTAATATAAGTGGTGTATGTTACGTTACCTGTAATATAAGTTACATATTCCAGATATTGGTATGTACTCAAGGGAGGCTTCCTGTATTGTTACCTGACCTCTGAAGACCAGATAACAGTTGACATCACACATCTCCATTGTTACCAAGTGACATCACTCATTGATCAATTCCGTGGAAAGAAATTTGTCATCCATTTATCTCACGAGGTAAGAATTCAAAAAGTTAGATCTGCCTATCTTTTACAGTAACATTACCACTAACAGCTTTTGACACATGCTAAAATTGTAGATGCTTCGCGTGATAATTATATGTAGGATAACGATTTCACATGCTATTTATGAACGCTGTTTCAGTGACTCTAGCTGCTATTACTATCATTATATTCCTCACTATCTATACATATGCATGTCTTATGATACACAAGATTTAACACGACATGTAATTCTGTACTCTCTATCTTGTATTTACAGAACTACATTCCTGTTTACCTGTCACTGGAATCACATGACGAAATGGACACGTGGTCAGATGCGTTAACGCATGCTACGCAACTTCCGGCCGAGGAATATGTAGAGGAATTAGATACTAGACTATCATGTAAGAACCATCAAGTAGATAAATGACACAATTACTAGTAATTTCTTTACTTCGCTACAAGATATTGGTACTGTAAACACCCAGGAATATTCTGAAAACAATGCCGATTTGTCAAAAAGTTAGCATTGGTACAAATGACGGATTTCTACATACCGGTATATACCGTGTATGAACTTATCTCTGATGATATTGAAGTTTTATTTCATACTATTTTGTTTTCATTATCAGCGAGTCTGGACAAGGGGGATAGCCACACTAAACTACTGACTGTTAAACAGAAGCTATTAGCGGAGGTGCTTCGTCAGAAAGAAGAACTAGAGAAGAAGCAGGCAGCTAGGCGATTGGTGCGTAGAGATAATATAATAGCAAAACTGTGTTTTCTAAAGTACAGTAAACAGATTATATATGGAAGCTGTATTTTGAAGAGAAATCTTTATATATGAAAGCTGTTTAATATCCCTTTTGAATAGCATTTCTGACATTGTCATTATGGTGGGACTCCTGTCTTTAATGATATCCAGTCTTAGAAGGTAACGGTGTACATACTATAGTATTCCAGGATTCCAGTAGACACGATGCCAATATGACGTTCTCTAATGATTGTCTGTTTTATTTAAACTGTACAGCAGTATGTAAGGAGAGTTCTGTATTTTATGAAATATTATGAACTTTTAACCCATGGTATGCCTTGAGCTTGCATCAGTGCTGCAAGGATATATGTTTTATTGCAGGATATAAATTTTCCCTATTATAATTATTATTATATGTTGTGTTGTTGTACAGGCATGCCAGAACGACCCAAGCGGTGTATACCGTCGTGGATGTCACAACCCGACGTCAAACCAAGGTGAAGGTGACGTCCATATCAGCACCGTCACCAGACTTAAGCAGCGAAGAATGTCCACACAGATAAAGGTAGTAATCATAAGCTTCATGTGGGCGTGTATTTGTATGTCATAAAGAGTATGGTTATTGGCACGACCGATTTGTTAACTATGGCGTAATGTTGCGTTACATCTCATCAAATGATTGAAGGTGCATAGATGTTAATCTACACAGGAAATGTAACACATTATTTTCTACTGCCAGATGGAAGCGCTCCAGCGTCAACTTGGAGAAGGGATTAAGAACGGTCAAAAGAAATCCCTCTTCAAGATCGGGAAGAAGAAATCCCAGGAGGAAAAGAACCCCCAGCTTGTGGAGCAGCTGAAAGAGTTATCCACGACCTTGCAGGAGATCGATATCAACCTGAACAGCGAAGGTGTGCTGACTAAGAACAATGTCATGTCGTCAACTGTCGCCTTCCAGAAGATTCCGGAAATGGACCAGGTTCAGAAGGGCGACTCATTCGAAGACGAGCAGGCTGTATACAGGAGCAACAGCCTGAAGGCCAGTGTACAAAGATTAGCTCACAGGACGTTTGCTAAGGCAGGCTGGAGAAAGAATACCAAGAAAAGTCAGAGTTTACACTTCGAGGAATACCATCCTGACGATCCTCAGTTCTCACCCAATCAGGAGATGATCGACCTCACATCTCATTCAGCAGACATTATTTCAACCATTAGTTTTTCGTCGTCTGCCGATTTGATGTCTGTGGGATCAGCAAATGACCTTTCACCCATAGGTCACCATCCACCCAGCAGTCCTAGGTCAGGTCGTTATACCCCTGGTTCTGTGTATACCCCGAGCCCTCCCGCATCCCCGGCATCTACCAGCGTCACAAGCTTCCCCACGTCCCCTAGGAGTGTAAAGTCCAGTCCTAGAGATCGAGGCTTAGATGCAGCCAGAGCTGAGATGATGAAGCGGTCGTATAGCGCAGGCGCAAGTCTCTCTACCTCATCATGCGAGACGGAACCCAGTTCACCCAGGAGAGAGGTCAACCCCAGTATCATGGCGGAAATTGACGTAAGAGCACAATCTATAATTATCACAATATATGTCAAGTTGAACCATAACGGTAAATGTATACATGCGCTATCCTATCGAATTAATGAGCTCAGACTAGGTACTATCGAATTACAAATATACCATTCGGAAACGTATATTTATATTTGATCAGTACAGATTTGTCTGGATATCACTTGTTAGTTTCTTCACGTATGGGTGATTCCCGCTGTGATGTAAAGCAATAATTGACATACTTGTTATTTATATCCGTCCTTAATTTGTCAATTTCAGGCATTTGAAGAGCTTACAAAACAGGTCCTGAGTCAAAGATCTGCCCTTGCATCTCATTAGTGCTGTGAATATTGAACTGTTGTGCGCTTTAAGACATCAGTGATGTACCCACGATGACACCAAGAGGCAGTCACCTTCAAGTACAGACTGACCTTCATGTGACATTGACACTACAAACAGTTTACTACATAATGGCATACATTTGACATTAACACATGATACAGGAGTGCCATTTGTGTATGTGCATTGGAACTCGTACTTCATTGAATACTATGCTTTAACATTGCTTGATTCATCTCGAAATATTATGTTTCTATTCTGTGCGAGAATTATGACCGTCGCCTTTAACAGGACACATAATTGATTTGGAAGATGAAAAGTGATATGTGTGGAACTAATTCGTTCATGAACAGGAAACGGTGAAGCGTGTGGAACTTGTTCTTGAACAGAAACATGTGTGAAAGCGATCTGACTGGAATAAGGGTGTATGTCAGATGCACTTGTGTAACCTCACATTACAATCTTTAACATCAACGTTTGTATGAACGAGGTAATAACTGCATTCAATAACACACTGTTATTGCAGGTAATTACTGTTAATCAGGAAATTAATGCGAGCAGGATATTAATGCGAAAAATGCGATTGGCGTATGGCCGCATTTAATTCCTACGCATTATCTAAAATAATGAAAGGTAGGTCCGGGGGAAAACATGGTCGATCGCATTTAATTGTCGCATTTATGTCTAAAAGCTTGAGGTCGCATTAAATCAGTGACGCATTAATTTCCTGATTTACAGTAGAATATTTATTGAACTTTACAAAATAAGCTACTTATTGAAGCGCTGTAAAATATGCATATATGCCTCAATATTTTCTATACCTGGCTTATGTATTCTACGCTGTTTGAAGACCTCGTACCATCATTCATCATTTGAATGGTTGAGTCTGTCACCTTATTGGATGATACAGTATTGGTCGGTGCAATAAACCATGTCTATTTTCATACAACATGCAGTTTGTTATTTATTGACAGAATAATACACTGTTAATGGTGAACATGCACCACCATTCTCCTGTGCAACGCTCAATTTAGCGACTAATTTGAAAGCCATGGCGACCTAATTTTGCATTTGGCTACCAGTATTTCACTTATTTTAAGTGTTTCTGGATCTGCAGGAGCCAAATGGCTTTGATGCCTCCTGCTGTGCATGCATCATTATGTAATAGAAATTAACGGAGCTTTCTAATGACATTCTTGTTTAACACTATGTGCTTTATATATTCCTCGCTGTTTCGCATATTGTTCACATTAGTCTTTAAAGATGAAAGATATGGAGGTTAATGTGAAATGACATTTCTTTGGATGACAATTTTCCAAATGACCTCAACATCTTTTAGCTATATATAAGTACGCGATCTACACATCAACACTGATAGCTGCTCGTATTTAAATACTTTTATTACTGGTCATACGGGACAATCCCCAAAGGTGACAATTATTCGTCGCATAAAGAAGTTGCTTTCCTTTGTAATACATGTTTAACATTAAAGCTTACACAATGAATACATATGATAACTGATCCACAGAGAGCTTGCTAAGAGTGTACAGTAGCATTTTTATTTTATTTTATAGAACTAAGCAGTTCAGAGGAAACGTATATCGAATGATCCTCATGGAGGGGAAAAGTGGATGTGCACCGATTCATTGGCAGGGGTAGCAATGTCCCACGATCATGTTTTCAAGCGTGTATTTTACATTATTATTAACAAGCTTCAAATTAGATCTACACCAGCCTTCTGTAACTGTGAATAACGTCGTGCCACTGCAGTTACTATGTCTGAGCTGTACGGTGTCACGACATTGTCATCTTCCCATGGTGGCCTCATGTCTAGAGAGGGGGCGCTGCGGTAGTGATGAAGCAAAGCCACATCCATGTCCACGACCCTAGTGATCCAGTCACCTCTGAATTTCTCCACACTGTGGATCCACAACAACTCCACAGCTTCCGGTATGACGAGAACCTTGGACCGATCATAGGCAATGTGGACTCGCGAGCGAACCGTGTGAAGGAGGGGTGCAATTTTCAAGCGGATAGCTGTAGGTTTCCCTGCGAAGGATGCCTGTGTTTCCGGTAAAATCAATGGGAAGAAGACATTCCTGAAAACCAGGGCGCCGTAGTATTTGGTAATGAATGTGGCATCAAATAGCAGCGACTGCGCTAGCGTAATGAGAGATTTGGTTCTTCTAGGGATGACGAGTTCGTCGATGTCTGCGAACAATTCAAATCTGGCGTTTCCGATCTGACTGAAGTGGCAATCATGCAAGGCGGCCAGCTGTCCCCAGTAGTGAATTCCTTCGTAGTGCATGGGCAGGAACCAGTTCCTGAATTCAACAAGGCCTTCTTCTTGGTATTCAAGCAATATCCTACTCACAGTCATATCCGTATCGTAGTTATAAAATATGAACTTATCCACGCCTTGCAGCCTGCTTATTTCAATGTTCCATATAAGTGTCGCAGTGTCGTTGAAATTGCTATGAAATGCTGGATAACATCGTGTCAAATGGTTCTTCCCATTTCTAGGATATCTGATGTGGAGTTTGTTCCACGAGATGGCACCTGGTGAGGAAAGATGAAGAATTCGCGGTCTAGTCTTCTTGTTCGGTAACCGACAATAAACAATGGCAGATCGATACCTGAAACACAACACAGTTACATTAACACCTTCAAATGATCTCATTATGTCCAGCTTTAGCAGTGTTTAGTACCGGATATTCAGAAGTATGTGGGCGGGTGGTAGCGCAGTGGTAGAACAGCTGGACTTCGGAACCAAGGTTCCAGGTTCAAATCCCGCCCCGGGGGCCCGGCATCATTGTTCGCGATATTGACGGTATGCGATGTCTGTAGAGTGGCAATGCATTTATCATCATTGGTCTTGTCAGTACCAGCCGATGCTCGCAGCTTTACTGCAACATTCAGCGCTACGGATGTTGCGGGTTTCCTCCT
>JAUTBT010084403.1:0-12335 GCA_032361225.1 Lepetodrilus schrolli | reverse complement strand
AGCATATTGTGTATGTTTCTGCGTTCGAGCATCTACTGTGGTCACTGGTACTATAAATATAATTTCTGTAGGTACATTACATAATGTATAGGTACCAAATTTGGTTTGTCTGAATTTCTTTGGCTGTTGCTCTGACACTTGGTTGTTGTGGGGTTTCCTCCCACTGGTTGCCACCGCGAGATTACAGATATCTTGTGAGAAACCACGGACACCTCAAAATTTACTATATCAGTAGGACATGACAACAGAATGTTCATGTTAATAAATCTCATTGATTAGGAAACTCGACCTGCCACGAATTAATGCGAGCTTCTAAATCAGCAATACTGTGTCTGTTAATTACACGAGTGCTACGTTAATACGCGATATCTATTTCAATTATTACTCTGTATGTAATTAGCTGGGGTTAATTGGTAAGCAGTTAATCATAGAACTTGATGACCAGCTATCTCTCGTTTCATATTGGTTCTGTTCTATTGCGCGGTACATGTATAGGGATCGCCAGTGTTATCTACCAATCCATTGTCGTCTGTCAGTACCAGCCGGTACTCGCAGGTTTACTGCAACATTCAGCGCTACGGATGTTGCGACTTTCCCCCATGCCCTAAACTGACAAGCCGTGATATAAGTGAAATAATCTTGAAACCGTTTATTAACGAAATAAAAATAAAAATAAATCTATTGCACGTTATTAGGAACTCGAGTGTTGTCCAGATTATATGTCATCAAACGAGCTGTTAATCAAAGTAACTGTTTTTCAAAGCAAGCTGTCCATAAAAGGAGCTACCCATCAAAGCAATTGTTCAGCAAAGTAACTATTAAACGAAACAGTTATTCAACAAGATAGCAGTTTGTCAAAATAGTTGTTCATTAAATTAACTCTTCACCAAAGAATTTCTTCATCTTGTTCAGCAAAATTGCCGTTGTCCACACATTTGTTCATCAAAGTAACTGTTTAACAACACAGCTGTTTAACAAAGTAGGTATTCGTCAAAGTAGCTGCTTAACATGACAAGGTAAGTTGGCCTTTCTGCAGAGTAGTTGTTAACGAAGGTGCACGCGGGATGATTTCTTCAATAACCTGTTCGTGTGTGGCCAGTGGCAGTATGACATGTGCTGCGGTCTGGACACACTGTGGCGACTATCCATTACTGGAAGCTACCTGTGTTCCAAACAAATTGCGGCAAGTTGAACGAAATTTACCTGTAACTGTTTCTTTGTGTATTATGTTTTTAAGTTTTAAGAATCGTACGCATTAGCACTAGGTAAGGTTTGTTAGGGTCTAGACTAACTTGATAGGTCGCGTTACTTTCCAAAACGGCACCTAAATAGAAGGCTGTGGTAGGCTGATACCCGCGCACCTGCGTGTAAAGCCGACATGTTGATAAGGCGATTGATTGTCTTCGCGAGATGAGAATCGCATGGGTAGCAAAGACGCTGTTGGATTTGGTGAGGATTAGATGAAATCAATCGGTCTACCATACGCTTAAACGGGAGTAGTTAGTGCCGTGACTGCGGACTCCGCAGGTTAAATACGCATGATGAACATCTTGGGTCATCTTCTGGTCAAGAAGTCAAATTAAAATTCAAGGACGGATGCTAAGGATCGACTTTCAAAGAAATAAAATAAATATTCAATAGAATTTGAAAATGTCTTCACAGAAAAGTAATCAGTGTTATGCGAAGAATAGATTTTTATTTTTTTTAAATAAATAAATTGAAAAACTAGCGTATAACAACCAACACAGCCAGCATCAATGGACGTGAAACAAAGGTATTGGCAGGTCTGGGGAATCTACGTAGTGGACGGCCATTAGCGGAGTATTTGACCTTGCATTCCATACAACCTGGATGATACCTACAGATAGACCTACAAGCTGGCCACATGCTCTCTGTCTATTTCATCTGGTACATTCCTCCCACTCAAGATGTGTACGCGATATCTACAACACATCACTGCGAACGGCAATAAATCGTATTTCCTTGAAACATGAAACAGATTAATTTGCACTGTAGACATGTCAATCATGTAAGTATTTACCATTCATACACAAGCAACTCCAACAATGTGTATGTCTGCGATATCCTGCAAGAGAGAGGACGAGAATGAATGAGAAGAGAGAGAGAGAGAGATATATATATATAGAGAGAGAGGGAAAGTGAGAGAGAGAGGAAGAGATGAGATGTGGGCGTGTGAGAGAGAATAGAACAATAGGAGATAGAACTATTACATGAGAAAGATGAATAGAGAGAAAGAACGACACATGGAGGGATAGAAGAATATAGAACATATAAAGTACGTATAAAGGCAAACATCCACAAAGTAAAACAAATATATGGAAACGTCACACGTTAAGAAAACAGGTAATGCATTCTTGATCCATAGGAGTACATTAGAGATGGTGGAGGTAGTGCTGCTGCTGCTGATGGTGCTGGTGCTGGTGCTGATGGTGCTGGTGGTATTGGTGCTGCCAGAGGTAGTATGGCTATCTTGAGTGGTTGTGGTGGTTGTGGTGGATGTTGTTCGTGAGATGGAGGCGGAGGAGGAAGGGAGGGAGGGAGAAGGAGGAGGAGGATGTGGACTCGTGGAAGCCATTTCTAAATATTTCGCCTCGAAAAGTGGCGAAATTTAGACTGTGTACACGTTTTCCGTTTCATAATATAATAATAATATAACAATAATAATATAACATACTTACATCATTGATACTGTCGAGAGTGAAAGCTTGTCGCTAATACCTGCTCACCGTCCAGGTAGCGGGAATATATAATTGACGGTGTTACGTGGAAAAGCATTACTTCAGCTGCTTAACGTATCCTGAATAAGAAATAGCTCTCAAGAGTGTTTGTTTAATCTTGAATTCGTTTAAAGACGGCTGAATACATGGGTGGGCCATGGGTGCAGGTATTGGGAAGAAAAATTCGTGAAATAAAAGTCAACTGAGTGTACAGGCGGTCGTGTTCCTCTTTATAAAAATAAGTCTAACGCTATCTGTAGCTTCCTTATCATCATCGAGTTGCGAAACGAGTATTGCTAGATTACATGTAATGATCATGAGACACAAGCACACAGAATCTGTCAATCTGATAGCCAAATATAATATGACAGACAGATATCCGCACAGATATCCGTGCATGATATGATAGACAGATATCCGCGCATGATCTGACAGACAGATAATCACAGCGATATATGTACGCGGAATACCTACAAACACAACAGACAGATAAGCCAGACATAAGCTTGTCAGCGAGACACGCAAAAACATAATATATCGGATATAACCACTAACCGCAGCCAATGTCAATTCCAGCAAGATTTACAACGGCCATAGGAGACAATCATTAAAGAATCTGCCAGCGATATAGCATAACAATCACGCGATAACAATCATGCAGAATGTATCAGAAAGACAACGGGAAAAGTTGCGAATAAAGTCAATCAAAGGTGGGGTGGGGGATTTGGTGTTAGTCGCAATCATCACTAACACAAGAGTGATAAACCCCAGTTACATTATCTTTTACGACATTTCCAACAACTGTTGATAATCGCTTTTAAGGAACAGGTGATTTACTCATTTTCATCAAGTGACAAGGTGAACAGTCTTAACTGATCTTAGTCAAGTGTCAGATGTGATGCAAGTGAACGTACGAACATTATGTCGGACGAACGGACAGATAGATAGAGAGAGAAAAGAATGTCTCCTTGTCAGCTATTTGTCTCCTTAATGTTTCTTTTGGCTTCTAGACAGATACCATTGCAGCCGTACTAAGTTAGTGAATACTACAAATATATACATATAATGGGCCCATACGAGTGATTTTCAATAGAAGTTACGGGTACTAATTACCGTATAAGTAACGGAGAGAGAGAGAGAGAGAGAGAGAGAGAGAGAGGAGAGAGAGAGAAAGAGAGAGAGAAAGATGGAGTGAGGAAGGTTGAGAGAGACAGAGACAAAAAGAAAGATACATGGACCCAAAAAAAAGAGAAAAAAAGCAAAACATATAAAGAGACAGAGAGACAGACAACGCTCTCCAGCTCCATGCTGTGAGACACATGCGTCCCAAGGGGGGGACCAGTCTGCCAAAATCAGCTACGCTGGAAGGCGACTGTCAAAGCAGTAAACCCCACCACCACCACCACCACCACCGACAGAAGGCAGCAGCAGCAGCACCACCACCACCACCACCAATGTAACCATTGTCAGCTGGGACAACTGCTCCTATGTCCGTAGTGTCTGTCAGTAACCATGGTATAGATATAGATATAGATATACATTGATGTGTCGGCAAACACTCGCTGTCACTAGATCACGTGTTAATTACCTTGCGACATGTTTCACTTCCATGCACTTGTCATGTTATCTAGGCAGGCTGGAAATACTATAATGGACAGCCATACACAGTAATGAACGTACACGGTAGATGAACTATACCGACCTTTAATTAAATATCCGACCCTGAACTTTTGCCATGCTAGTAGTTACGGACCTCTTGAATACCCACAAGTCAGATGTATTAATTGTGGCAGTAACTTCAGAGGAATAGCAAATACTGAACTGTGTTTATGGCTGTACGTGTTGTTAGTTCATTGCTTCGTATACTCAAGGTAGTTAATTAATACTGAACGTGTCGTACTTCAGAATGTGATATAAAGATATGGCCGAGCCAGTTTGCATTTGAACACTTAATGGCATTCTGTTTTACGCGATTTCACTTAATACATCTAATATTAATAACTTGTTTTTATTTGATCCAGATAGGTATTTAGTTCAAGGATTGACGTAGGCGTTGTTCTATCAAACAGGCTTTATTCCACTCAAAATATACTTTGTTCAATTGAGCCACCATAAAAACGTGAAAGAATGTCTATATATGTTTAATCGTATTCCACGTTTTGTTTAGATAATTTGTTTTCTTGGATAAAACAAACCTGCTATCCAATCAATGCAGTATTACACTGGCAAGATATAAAATTAGCATATGTACGTTTCCTATAAGGAACAAACGTTCATTTACCTATGTTTTAACAGTACAATACTCCATTACACCACAATTCCCTGTTTGAAAATAGATGTACCGATAGATACAGAAAAACATCCTCTGTACATGCATTCGCAATATTCTCTCTATCTCTAGACATCCCTATATATCTTCGGAGCAAAACACTGTAACTAAATATAGAATTTCAAAGCTCGGCAGACATGTGGAATGTTGATGCAAAGTAACGGTTGTTTTCATCTCGCGTTTAATTTGGTGTCTTATCAGACGTCGTTGTAGGCGTGGGTGTCGGAACGGCACGCAATCCACACTGGATATGAAGATGCATGCCGTCGACGACTTAGGTATCAAGTAGAGAGAGTGGCGGTGGGTGATGTTTATACCGGGCGACGCGAACTGTATTATGTACAGTGAACATGTACAGGGCGTGTATATGCAATAAGCACTAGGATACATCATTTTATTCATCACGAATACCTCTTCGTTGCTATCAAGTAACATCTACATGTCTACCGTGTACACCGAAGTAGCCGGTATGAGTTCTACATGCACTCCCTCGGGACATAACATGTTTCTTATACACAGGGTTCAGGGTGTACTTCTATCATTACAACAGCTTCGTATTTAGACTGTGGATTTAAAAAAAAATGGCTTTCAAGATTCTTTCACATATTATGACTTGCCAGTTTAGGGCAGGAGGAAACCCGCAACATCCGTAGCGCTGAATGTTGTAGTAAACCTGCGAGCACTTGCTGGTACTGACAGACCAAGAATGATAACTGGATTGCCACGGTACGACTATATTGTGAATAGAAAGTTATCAGTAGCTGGTTCTGAGAATTTAATGTTTTATCTGATATGACTACAATTGCTTTTTATTTGAATAGTCTTTTGTATTTATCAGCAATTACATTGGAAACCATAAATACTATTGATGGTTTCTTTGTCTAAGCTTGTCTTTCAGGTTTAAATATTTTTTGGGATTGGGGTTTTAGGTCGCTTTCAAGATTCTTTCACTTATATCACGACTTGTCAGTTTAGGTCATGAGGAAACCCGCAACATCCGTAGCGCTGAATGTTGCAGTAAACCTGCGAGCATCGGCTGGTACTGACAAGACCAAGGATGATAACTGCATTGCCACCCTACAGACAGCGCATCCTATCAATATCATGTCAGAAAGGTAACTTCTAACCCTGTCGGTTTCCTGTGGGCATCTTCAATTGTGGCAGTGGACCAACATTAGTTCCAATCGGATTGCTCAGCTTCTGTCGTGCATGAAAATGTTTATTGCTTAAAAGTTACAGAGCATCAACGGAAAGGAGTGCAATCTGCCTACCTGGTGATCTAATACAGTGGAGAATGGAATGCCATCAATCAAGATAACTGCACAGAACAACATTGCATTGATAATAATAATAATAATAATAATAATAATAATGATAATTATTATTATTAGTACACTACCATTGAGATATATTTATATTATACTAAATCCAGCTTCCTCATACCACAAGCCATGATGTGAGTGAACAAATCTTGAAAGTGGCTTTAAACCCCAAATCAACAATCCTCATACCATAGTGCTACAATTACCCCAGTCAATGGATCAATTAACTCTCTGCAAAGTCTGCATGCTGGCAACCTGAGATGCCCTAAATAGCAGTGTCTGTGCCGATGTGCCTAATCTAGCAGGGAGGGGGCTTAATGTACACTAATTTCATCTTCACACCTCTCCTGGGGAGTATACAGCCCAATCTCCAATCTAAGGCATTTGACCGTTAACATTCAGAAGTCCATCTCATCACTCATCATACTTGGTACCCACTCACAGTGGGGTGGACTGGAGCAGTGTGGATCTCATAAGTACTTTACTCAAGAGTGCTATGCGATGACACGAGCTAGGCTTGAACCCAGAACCTTTCAGGTTATGAAACCAACTCACTACCTCTAGACCACTACAAACTAGTAATAAATTCATAGGTGTATCATATTTATAATTATTATTAATATGAAGAAGAATTAGTGTTATTATAACATATTGTTAATGATATTGTTATTGTTTTTTAATTATGAAGAAAAATAAGAATGATGCTGAATATTAATCAATACCTACAGTAATTTTCCTCTATAAATTAGTTCAGGATTTTCAGGTAATTTGATCTAAATGGACAGGTAATCATTGACATGACATTGAAGATGATTCAATCATTGTAACTCATGCATGATAAACCCTTCAATACAAAGTAATCTGCTCGGTATGATACAAATAATGGAGAATCGCAGGGTATTAATAATAATGCACTAAGTCTCATAGGCCGCAACAAATCACATCCGGCATATTGATTTGTCCTGATCAATCGTGCATTGTTTACAGTGCACGAAAAGTGGGCACATAACAATTCAACGTATTTATTTCATAATTAGCCGATAACAACTGTGAGAGAGATGCAAACCGGAAAGTATACAGTGCTTGTATTGATTGTGAACATTTAAAATTGTTTATGTTATATGCTATTCGTTAAACTCACATAATATAGATTTTTCCTTGTCGACTGAAAGCTTCCTGAACTCTTGAACCCTCTCGTGTCATCTGAGAAGAGTTACGGAAACCGACGACTTCACCCGAACAAACCGGTTCCTGATTTTGTTTACTTTCGGTACGACCACGTGCTGAGCATCACCTGGCGTCAACAAATCTATGAAGATACATACACATATATACATGTATATCTACATAAAATAATATACAAATATTTAAAGACACTAACTCTGGTAGATGTTGTACTTGTAAAGTTGTAATACTACATGCTTCTACCTGTGGTTTCCCTTTCAATAAATAACCAGCAAAGGCCATATACCATATACATGTATATGTATATGTACACGTACACGTATGCTCTATAATAGTATAATTGGTTTTATGTGGATTAATTGAGTCTAGTTAAAATCAGATCCAAAACAGATGCTCCTTATACATATTGGGAAGTTGAACGAAGTGACGAAAATAACGAAGTGAGAAAAAACTATATATATATATATGGTAAAATGGTAACAAATTATTATTTTTAACCACTACACTAAAGGTTTAAGCTATGCGTCATTAATATGGAATTTGATTAGCTACATGTATTTATTAAACCTTTCAAAGACATAGTTCAAAGTGTAATTGTTGCACCTATTTATATAGGCCTACCATATTCTAACTAGTGTTTTATTTAACAAAGAAGTAGTCTAATAATTGATAGAAAATAACGTTTTGGTTTTTCATTTCACCCATTTAAAGTATCTTTATCTTTCTCAATTTCCACTAATTGTATTTAATTTCCATATACAGTGTACAATGAGAAATATACCTATATTTACCTATATAAAAATACCTATGTATAGTGTGCACACAGAAATAATGTTTCACAAAGAACTGGAATTCTACAGCTAAACAATAGCATTGCAGAATGAAATTGAATACTAGTAACCTAATTTCATCAGCTGTATGTGCTTTATCTATTATAGGACAGCCAGATTATTATAGGTCTACGTTTCCAAGCAATTTCACCCGGGACCTTCACAATAAAAGAAGACGCGTTTTCCACTGTTAGGGAATAATAGGAGATGCTAGCATTTAAAACTAACGGTGTTATCTAATTTCACTGGTTGTTCAACAGAAACTGGGTGGCAATGGGAAGCTACTGGTATCCAGTTACATCACGTGTGGCTAGCATGGGTCCGAGCACTGAATGAATACACCCGAGCCTTGTCATCAGTTTGAAATGTACATGGTATTGTATGCATTGATGTAAATGTACACCAGTTAATACTTATTACTAATAGTAATTAATAACCACTAACAACATGCGACAGAGGCAGGTGGTAGCTCAATGGTTTGGACTTCGTAGCCAAAGGCCCCGAGTTAAAATTCCGTGAGCCCAGCATCAATGTTCGAGAAAGTTACCATTATGACGCGATTATGATATACTAGTACATGTATATAGGATGCGCTGTCTGTACCATGGGTTATCACCCTTGGTCTGTCAGTTGCTCGCAGGTTTATTGCAACATTCAGCTACAGGTGTGTGTCTTTCTGTAGATGTTGCCGACTCCTCCAGTAAGCCCAGTACACCCTCTTGGCCGAGACCAGTAGAAGCATTTCCTACAAATCCATAGGTGCAAATGACATTCTGAAGTGGTCATCAATTTGTGACAAGAAACGACTCATGTAGACTTCGCAAACAACGTCCACAACACACGCGCCAGCTGTACATAGGGTTCCATGTCATTACATCTGACCTTGGGACGGGTCAGTTGTACGGGTTTTGTCCTTTATGATAGAGAGCCTGTTAAATTTTATAGGATTATAGTACACATATAGTGAGATGGTATGGGGGTAGGCCACACCAACAAAGAAACAAAAGCGGATTTCCTGTTTATAATGCCCCCCTCGCCACCACCACCCACCCCTGTAATCAGAGTGGATCTGGTAGTATTTATGACTTGGATATCGTTTGTACAGGGTTTATTTATTTATTAATCCAATACTTTATTCACAATATACTTTATTACTCTATATAAGATAAGTGTATGATTTATGATTTGTGAATATGATTGTGAGAGGGTGAGAGTTTTTAACATCACATGACTTCAGATTGTGTGAGCAAGTTGTGGTTTTCACAGGAAGTCATCGCTGATACAGTAAAATCAAGGATGATAAATATACAGACACTGTGAGCTAAATATTCAGTTAATTAATTCAGTCAAATATGATCAATTGCATTATTTTAGGTATTTATTTACAGCATGCATCTGAGATTGCCTTCAGCAAGAATAAGATTAATACATGCTTCTCCAGTATTGAGTACATGGGGGAACGGTATGTAAATTTAGGTAACTCTCAAATCCTTTCATTTGCATGGCATTTCAAGTAGTCACCAGCAGTAAGAAGTTTAAACTTTCCACTCTTCATATTAACCTCCGCTATATTCGGGACGGGTAGCAATGTACGTATGGGTAAGTCTCGTCAACCAACCGTATCGGTTGCTATCCTCACTTAGTCCGTAAGTCTTTGGCTTTGTGTCGACGAATGTCTACAACGTACATTCTATGAACTGTTTTCCCTCATAATCATTTACGGATTATCTTGAAAAGAATAAGGATGCTCTGATACTTGAGAATTGAGTGGCGGTATGAGATGGAAGTGACACCTGCCTTCTATATCAAGAAATCTTGTTTTGAAACCGTCATCGTCTCTTGTAGTGTCCAATATCGTTTTTCCTAGTTAAAAGCTTGATGGAGATGCTCATCTTACCTTTAATACACAGGAATACCAATACATGATACTCTTAGCTCAAATACTAGTGGCTGTGTGTGTGTGTGTGTGTGTGTGTGTGTGTGTGTGTGTGTGTGTGTGTGTATACAAACACTAATGGCTTTGGAAATGGGTTAAAGCACGGAGACAAAATACAGTTCCAAGGAAATGTGTAAATATTAATCAATGTGCTTGCATATTTAAGTGAAGACATCTTTTAACTTTATAGTTGACAAATTAAGTCCCAAGAAGAAGCTCTAAAAGAGTTCAAAAAAAGACTTTGATATCGTGTATGAATACAAATATAAAAATCATTGTGTTATTGCACTAGTGAACATATTTCTATTTATAGCATGAGTTTATTGCACTCCCAAACTCATAACTTATGTGATAAACTATAGTATTAAATTCTTTAGAATAAATTATTAAACAGGTTCATAATCCCGGACTGACTGTACATGTCAAAGTTGTAAAAATGTGTTTGTTTTGACAAAGTAAACACGTGTTTATCAGGGTTAATCAAACAGAACTGTAAAAGCCATTGAAGGGAGTAGTTCTTTATTTTCTTTCACATATATCAGACTTCCTCCAAACCTCAAAGTACAATCAAACACAAATTTGCTATACTTTAAGAGCAGACCCCCAGATTGTTAAAGTAGATTGACCCTTGTTAAATGAATTCACACCTGTGGACATGGGAATTGGAAATATTTCGGGACAATTTATTTATTTATTGTTTTGCTGCTTTAAATACAAGAACGGACAACTTGCAAGATATATAAAAAGATGAATTGCATGGTAGAGTGATATGATATCAGTTGACCCTATTCAGATATTTATTTTAGAGACAAATATAGCAAGTTTAGATCTAGATAGACTATAGGAATCTATCTATCTATAGATTAAGTAGATTTTAATTATTATTTCCGGAGGAGAATCTTTAACAAAAAACGTCTTTGAAAAAAAATATGGTTATAGAGTGATTATAAAAATATGTTAGTGGTTAGGGCTTTAAATTATTGACCCATATCACGAATTTCAGTTGTTGTTTTTATTGCAGAAAGAAACTTGCAACACCTGTAGCACATTCCAGCTGGTACTGCAGTAAGTCTGTGATTCAAGAATAGCAACTGAAAAAGTGTACAGCCATATGAGTATATCATTACATGATAATCTCACCTCATCTCACACATTATAATCGGTGTTGAATAATGCTCCGCTCTCTAGACCGGATTCAAACTCGGGACCTCCTTATCTTCAAGACTGACATCAGGCATTTGGAATGAAGCATGGTCAACTAATACTTAATTTGTATGTCTCGATAATATATAATTTTTAAATTACTGAAATACAGGTTTACTGTAATTTTAATACTAATTGGGATATTGTATAAATTGAAGGGTACCCGGAGCCTGTGGACATTTGGAAATTCTTCCTTATTAAAATAATATAAAGCTGAATGTATATGTTCAAAAAGGCTACTGGCTCGTAATTACTTTTGTTGAGTACATTTGTAATCTAAACAGAGTATTTTTTTCTCTCACTATTATATGATGCTAATTTTTGAGAATTTTCAAGTAGAAATTTTGAATTCAGGTCAGTAACTAACATATTTATTTATGATCCTGGTCCTTCAATAATGATCGGAGAAGCCTGAATCTTTTGTAATGTAGACAGTCTTTATTGGTTTTGTCATTCAACATCTATACCTTGAATGTTGAGGATTTTTCATATTTGGGTTTCTGCTCACCTCGCAAGATTTTGTATTTGCACAGATTTTCAATTTCAATGTACTTTATGTACATGTTTCTATTTTGCATTGAAATTGTCATGAATCTGCACACTGCGACATATGTCTAGGGGCATTTCCGCAACCAAAGCGGTGACTCAGAATAACAAATATATAATACATGTAACAGGTCAAGAAATTTATTGCAGTTAATTACCATATTCTACAATACCACACACACACACACACACACACACACACACACACACACACACACACACACACACACACACACACACACACAC
>JAUTBT010084402.1:0-12336 GCA_032361225.1 Lepetodrilus schrolli | reverse complement strand
TACAGTACATTACCAACTGATTATTCGGGTTTTACCAGAAATGTAAACTGCAATGGAATTTTACCTATCCTACAGCGATTAAAAAATATTTGGAGGTATAAAAGCGATTATATGTATGCTAGGTGCATCTAATTTGCATTTTAAACTCCAATACGATTCAAAACAACAACTTAATCTGTGATTGTATGCCTTTAATATCAGTTAAAAATTAACTTTTTGGAGGGCTTGTCCTAACCCCGTGATTATGAAACATTTTTGAGTACGATCTCATGCTCAACTCAAAGTTTTTTCACAAATCCACATATAAAATGTTGTGCATTTGGCTTTGGCTACATGACTAGTGGCAAATTTCAACCATTGAATATTTATATGCATACATTGATGAGAATGGGAAATTGTGTTTTCAGCTGAAATGGCTGGAATCCAGGGGCCTCAGACCATGGCCAGGTTTACGAGATCGACACCGGAGTCTCAAAATTCCCAGAACATTCTCATCCCTCTATGTATTGGTATATACATTGTATCTCCATCTTTATCTTACCTGTCTCTGCATGGTTTCCATGGCAGCAGCTTTAGCCGCTTCTGTCATCTCGGGGTTGATGAATGGCTCAAAGAATCTCTGGTTAAAAAAAAACAACATAATAATTTGCAATTTGTAACAATTCACGACATGATTCTTTTAAGGCACTAGAAAATTTACAATTACAATTTCATCCTAAAAGATACCGATTAACAGATGGATGGACTGGAGTATTGTGGATCTAAGCACTTGGCTCAAGAGTGCTACATATTGGCATGAGCTAGGCTCGAACCCAAGGAATGAAGGTAGGCATACTCACGATGAGTTCCCAGTAGAACTTGCTCAGACATACAGTCTGCAGCTGCCCTACTCTCAGTCTAATACTGTAGTCCAGGGCCTGACTTCTGTGACTGCGGTTGTCCATAATACTTCCCATAGAGCGCTTCTTGTACTTTATCAACTGAAGAGCAAGTCGATGTCATATCAGATAACATAAAGGAGAGAACAAATATTAGTACTGTCGTCATAGTATTGCTATCATGAACACAAGACTTTTTAATGTCAGCGCTATGAGTCTACCTAGTGTAGAGTTTGGCGCTTAAATTAGACATGGTATTATTATTATTAAAACATGATTCTATCATATTGCATGTCAATGTCATGTCAGATCTTGGAGACTTCATTTGTTTGGGGCACTCGAGAGTCGATTCGAGCGTTCCATTGCACATGCACATTAGCACCAAAAATGTTTAAAATAAAACAACAAAAGCACAACTCGAGCGTTGGTGGCATGACTGACAAAACATTGAGAATTGTAGTTTTTGCAGTTTGGAATGCATAGCACACTGTTCGGTGATGTCACAACTTTTCTCAATCCTGCTGAATCGGGAGTATGTTCGTGTGTTGAGTGTTGTGTTCTTGGCATTTGATTAGAATGTACTTCTCTCGACTCGACACGAGTTGTCCAAAACAAATAAAACAAAAATACAGCCAGAAAGGAGCGAACAAAACATGATTCTATCATACTGTAAATTCTCCATATTTGAATGTATGTGTGCTAGAAAACACAAGATAGTTCAATTGGAGGATTGTTTATTTTAATATAGAAATATCAAATATCTTGTCATGCCATATATTGATATTATACATAGCATGGCAGTAGTTCACTGATGCTTACCTTCAGATCAAATAAGCTGTCATCTTCTATTACAAGAATCTGAAAAGTATAAGAGCATTGTATAAATTTTATGGCTACCAATGAAGATGTATACAATTTAATAATAATAATAATAATATTAATGGATATTATTTTATGATGCACCAAATCCAGCCCTTGCGATAACAACCTTCAATGCATAACTGCAGGGTTATGCTTAGATCCCTTTTTAAAAAAAAATTAAAATATTAAAAATTTTAAGTATAACTACTGCAGTACTTGTACTTACCCTAGGGAAGAGCGCTCCAATGGAACAATCTTGGATGGACATATCCTTGAGTCGACATCGTACAGTCGTCCGAGTAGCTTTGGCAAGAATATGACTTTCCAGGCCTGGAGTAGAACAGAAAATCATCAACTTACAAATTTGCATGCACATGATGTTACACTATCAAAATATAGAATTAATCTCAACAGAATTTCTGTAATAAATCCTACAAAAAATATTTGATTATTATTTAATCTGCAATAATATTACTGTCAATTACTTCTGATTTCTGGTTACATAGAGAATGAAGAAAGATGAACATCATAAGTACTATGTCTGTAATTTCTCATACTTTCTCATATTAGAACTTAAAAAAGCTTTACTAACCTTTGATGTCGATATGGGACAGGCT
This sequence comes from Lepetodrilus schrolli, assembly GCA_032361225.1. NCBI lineage: Eukaryota > Metazoa > Mollusca > Gastropoda > Lepetellida > Lepetodrilidae > Lepetodrilus > Lepetodrilus schrolli. Next base: position 9,980 of record JAUTBT010084402.1, on the reverse strand, counting down.
GTTTTCTGAGTCACACAGCCTGAGTGTGAGGTTTTCTAACTTGGCTACCATGTTCAGTTTGATACACTTTGGGGGAAGATTGTCCACTGTCAATTACGAGAAATCCATGTATAATGCCACCATCAGGTTTATAATTACTAACTTAATTAGCGTTTCCTCAGCTGGTTTTATGAAAATTATGGCTTTTCCAGTTGACTCCAGCAGGAAAAAAGTAAAAGAGACAACAAATATAATTTTCTTTCTGTTTCTCATTATCTCCAGGGAGTTGAGGACACTGATCCATTGACTTTGGTAATAATGTGGAACTTTGAAAAGCCTTTATGGGCTGGATTTTGGTGCATCATAATTATCCATTATTATTATTATTATTATTATCATTAAATTGTTTATACCTGATATCATCGGATATGGGTTAAATATTCCTGCTACGACATACCATAATAATTCGAACAGGAGAAAATAATTACATTTGTAACCATTTGATTTATTATAAAAATACATAAATTGAAAAAGCTCGGTGTTTGGTATTGTTAGGGACAACGAAATAAAAGTACAAAATATGGTTGTAAATAAAATGGTAAACTAAAGATTAAAAAAAAAGATTATCTACTAGAATAATTAAAAAATTAAGCTTTGAAAAAAATTGGTCATGTTTTTATTTTTAGGGTCAGAATATTTGTGTGTGTTATTAATTTAGGTGTTCGCACTATTAGAGGGTTCGAAATTATTAGGGTAATTACGGTAAAGCACTAATTCAATGAATTATATCTGGTATTTTACCTTCGTCTGTGATTGAGGCGAGTCTCTCTGTGAGAGACGGTCTGTCTTTGTGGATGAGATCAGAGGAGGATATCACAGTGCTTGTACTGGTCTTCATGTCCAAACTATGCACGCTACAACACAGAGGACATTGCCTTATGATTTCTATTTCATAACTTTGCCTTCTTGCTCCTTCACATGTCAGTCAACAACCTGGCCCCTCCCCTATTAATATTTTGTGTTTTTTTTTGTGTGCAATATTTAGCAGACATATATATTTTCAAAGTGAGGGGTTCAAAATTGAATATTTTGTAGATTGCTATGGGTTTACATCAAACTGTTGTTGTCTCTCTCCTGAACATGAGGATATATCACAATGGGAGACATGGTGTGACCCACCTGTGATGACTACCTATAAGGTCACCTGGAGTGCACTTCACGAATGGGTCATACTGTAATCTGGACAAAAATCAGGGCACATACCATGCTTTTACTATAGCAGAAAATTATGTCAATCTTGCCAATTATGCCAGGACTATATCTACAACCCTTTTGTGAAATGCAAGCCATGTTTTTGCTCATCAAGGTTTTGTTCACAAATCCCCATATGAAATTCTGAGCTTGAGCATGCAATCATACTAAAAAATGGGGCCTGGTGACGAGAACCAATCTTGGTTTGATCTATTCCCTGGACCTAGACCCAGAACCAGATCCGGTGACCCGGATCCAATTCCCAGCAATCAGATTGACTCACGTGACCCAAACCCTAACCATGTGACCCAATCAGATTGCCGGGAATTGGGTCTGGGTCCGGGGAATAGACCACAAGTCCGGTGATGAGTACCAGTCTGGTGATGGCGACTCACCTGGTAACGAGGCCTTGCAGGAAGGTGTTGAGGTAGATCATGCTGGCCTGGTCGCACAGTGCCATCATGGTATGTACCTTCACCAACAGACCGTGTTCCACTCCGCCATAGCCCTCGCTGAAGTCTGGACACAACGGATCCACCTGAGGTACACACCAGCAATTTAACAAAACATCCTGGGCGAGTATATATATTGAAACAGAGGGAAGAAAATGTGTTAGAGGATGGTGAATAGATTTTACTGACCTTCCTGTACATGATGGAAACCAGGTCTGATGCTGAGCTCGTACCCAGAATCTCCATGTATTCTCCGGAAGAGCCTGAAATAACATCAATAGTACTTTGAAATGTAATGTCTGGAGAATATTCAACTCATTTGCGATGATAAATGTCATGGTCAGATTCAAATAAATAGTCATGAGGAGAAACAGCTTCTTAAAACCTCTAAAGCTTCTTGCTAGAATTATTCTTTAACTTTCACCTGCTCTTTTAATTTGGGTTTAGATTCGTTTTAACGAATACTTCACTTATATTATGGCTTGTCAGTATTGAGCAGGACGAAACCTGCAACATCTGTAGCGCTCAATGTTGCAGTAAACCTGCGAGCACCAGCTGGTACTGACAAACCAAGCATGATAAAATAATTGCACTTTGCCTGATGAGAAGCAAAACACTGTATGGAATTTCTGGTTGCCTGCAGCATTGAGAAGGTCATAGACCTGTTTTTCTCTATCAAGCCTGTGAATAGTGCCCACCTTCAATACATGCTGCTATGACAGTGAAGCATACAATTCGTGCACTAATTTCCCCACTCTATAGCAAGTTGAAATGTCAACATCATTAACTTTATGATAAAGGTTTTATTATAAAGTAGAGTATTTTTTGGACAAGTTCATTGATGCTGTAGGTGTAATGAAGGGTTTACATAACATTGACCAATTGGAACATCAATCGGCACATCAACCAACTGGCACAGTGACCAATTGGCACATCAACCAATTGGCACAGTGATCAACTGGTACATTAAGTAATTGGCACATCAATCAATTTACACATCAAAAACCAATTGGCATAGTGACCAATTGGAACACTAAGCAACTGGAATAGTGACCAATTGGTACATCAATCAATAGGCACATCAACCAATTGGAAATTCACCAATTGGCACATTAAGCAATTGGCACATCAATGATGACAACTTTGGAAAAATATCTTGAGCAGCTTGTCGCTTACCGGTGTGAATTTTGTCCACCAGTTGGATCCCACCCAACGTGGCATGGACCGCATATCCGTGGACGGTCAATGCAGAATCGATTCTCAGCCGGTTGACTCTGAACATCAAGTACGGTGTCTCGTATCTGTCCATGACCTTGGACAAGTTGATGACGAACTCTCCCAAGGTCACCCGCACCAAGATGTTGACAGAGTTGGAAATGAACGTGTTGTCATCAACCGGCTTGATGTGAATGAAGCTGGAAAATATCAAAGATGAAATCTTTCTAATTTGCGATTGTCAAAATGTCAAATACTGTATTAAATGCCAAGGGCACTTACACTTAGTCATGTCTGGTGTAATTTTACGATATAAAAGAACAACTGAAGATAATTAACATATGGTATTAAAGTTGCCTCCACTTACTGAATAAAATACTAGTACGTGACTTATCCATACTGGCTAACTGCAACATGCAAATTCTCAATATTTCAATGAAAGGACATTACAGGATTCAGTCTGTGGAAGAGCTTAATAGTGTCAGGCTGCAGGAGCTTATAGTGTCAGGCTGAAGGAGCTTATAGTGCCAGGCTGAAGTGTATCAGCAGAAGAAAGTTACCAAGATGTCGATATATTTATTATAGAACAACATAAACCCCAAACTATTAGTTTTGTTCGTGTAAAATCTTCCGACCGATACTTACTCCGACCATTCGTCCACATCTTCGTCAGAGTGATCAGATGCCGAGAAAAACACCTCCTCTCCTGCAAAAATCAGCATTAATCTTCTGAGAAATAACACAAGATGGGTGCATTAAAAAAAAAACAAGAAGCAAAAATAGACTACTCATTAACTACAATTTCTTTTAACTTTAGAAAATAACTATGAATTCGAATTGGTTGAAGCAAACAATGGAGACTCATCCTGAGATTAGTCACAGGATTTGTTCCGAGATTTGTCCTCACCTGCACTAGTCCGAGAGGACTGAGAGGACAACACGGGCTTCTTCTGTCCTTTCCTTCCGTCACTCTTCACGCGAACTTTCCGACCGAGAACGGAGCGACGCATCATTCTCAGCTCACCGATGCTTGGTTCCATCTGTGTCTCTGTGAAGTCCTACCAACAGCATATTGACATAGAGGTTGTGTGGATTCAAATTTTAAAAAAATAAAGAAGTTTTTTGGAAAAAATATAGTGTCCGAATAATTAGAAAAATATGATTTGAAAAAGATTGGTCATGTTCATATTTTTAGGGTTGAAAATCTTTTTGGGGGTGATTAATTTAGGTGTTCGAACAATTACAGTGTTCAAATTATTAGGGTAATTTTATATTACATTAAAATTGTGAAATAAAATAGGGGCATAGCTAGATTTTGATAGACATTAGGCTGGAATTTGATTGTGTTTTTTTTAATAAAAAAATTAAATAAAAATAATTTAAACAAAGTTTCTCTAAGACAAATATTATGAAAATAATAAAAATGAATTCTAAAGCCTTTTAGTCTAATAGCTAGGTATATCCATTCAGAATAATGCATACGATTGAGTGAAATGGTTTTCTCTTAAATATACAATATAAATATGATAAAGTTAAAACAAAATTAATTAAAATATAATTTTAAATCCTGTAAAATAATTCAGATAATGATTGCAATGAAAGCAACACAGTTTAAGACAGCATCTCAGTAAACTATCTTGGTTGTTAAATTGTGTGTATTGAATATATAATTTAATGCTGGATAATTTTTCTCAGAGCAGATCATTCAAACTATACCTAGAGCGTTCGACAGAAGTTTAGTTCAACTAACTAAATAACATTCAATCAAATTCCTATAACACCAGTTGAATGAACTAGAGAAATGTTAGTAATGTTGCTATAACTGTGACATCCAGTGCAATACTTCACATAGTCCCCGTAGTAGTAATGCAATAACTAATTATGATAACGAATGATCCATTTGTAATATTTTATCTGGAAGCACAATGTTAATTCTTGCAATATGTGAACAAACTGTGATTGTATTATATGCCGTAAATCAAGAATAACAAATAAAAACTTGTTTCTAGCTCTAAAACCACTACCTCCATGATTAACTACATGCAAGATATCTTTGTGAAAGTTGATGTTTCAAATTAAATATTGAATTGAGAACTGATTTATGAATTGAATTACTGGTAATTCACCCGTAAGGCTGATGCACACTATAAAATATTATTTGTCAAAGTCGACTTTGTTAAACAAATATTTGACAGTGTGGATGAGCATCAACCATATCCATGCTGGAGGCAACCGGAGATGCCATACAGAACAGTGCCTGTGCCTAATCCAGCAGGGAGAGGGTTAAGAAAGTGAATCCCATCAACTTCAATTATTTGATATTATTTCATACTTTTTTGATAATATTCCATACTGAAGTGCATCCTACAAAAAGTGCATGATCATATTATTTTGGGGTACCTTTATCCAATACACCACAATCACAAACCACAATCAAATGGGAGATTGTTAACTGTATGCTTACCTTTAAACTCAAATTCTAAATTAAAGAGTCAATAACTATGTTAATTCTCTCTCATGGATAAATGTAGGATGATGCACTTCCTTACTAATGATATATGGAGATGATTAATTGATTGAATTAGTGCTTTACATCGCAGTGGGAATATTTCACCCATACACAATGAGTACAATGTTAGATCATAATATAATACGAAGATGAAGAAACCTGCATGAAAATATGGTGATGTTTAAACATTAAATCAGAACAGAATGAAAGAGAAATTAGAGGAGGAACTATTCAAAACAGTACATTTTAAATCAAATTTGTCAAGAAAAAATCTGTCTTCAGAACTCTTCAGAAGTTGTAGCAAAGACAACAATCCAATAGCTGGATTATTAATAAGTTAGTGGGAAATAAATTTAACCCCATGCTGTTAATTGTGCCAGAAAAAAACTAGAAAATAAAACGAACCAATCCGTGATATTAATACTTTTTATAGTTATTTCTGTCTTTCTTATTCCTGGACACGGGAGTATTAATCTGAAAATGTTTCACATATATTACATGCAAGATGCCTATGGGAATCTAGACTAGAAGTACATGTAAATAAAGGGATCTGCCATATAAAAAAATGTTAAATGAAATGAAATGAATAATATTATGCTTCATATTGCAAACTACTTAAGTCAAGTTCCACAGAACGGTCGTAGTGCTACGAGAGTCAGAACTTCCATTTTTTAACATATAATTACGACTCTCATATCACTACAATCGTTCCATGGGAATTACGACTCTCATATCACTACAATCGCTCCATGGGAATTACGACTCTCGTATCACTGCAATCGTTCCATGGGAATTATGACTCTCATATCACTACAATTGTTCCATGGGAATTACGACTCTCATCACTACAATCGTTCCATGGGAATTACGACTCTCGTATCACTACAATCGTTCCATGGGAATTATGACTCTCATATCACTACAATCGTTCCATGGGAATTACGACTCTCGTATCACTACAATCGTTCCATGGGAATTACGACTCTCGTATCACTACAATATTTCCATGGGAATTACGACTCTCGTATCACTACAACCGTTCCATGGGAATTACGACTATCGTATTACTACAATCGTTCCATGGGAATTACGACTCTCGTATCACTACAATTGTTCCATGGGAATTACGACTCTCGTAGTGCTACAATTGTTCTGTGTAACAAGTGTCTGGATTTGTGAAGTGAACACTGATATTCTCAACAGATTGTAGCTACTTAGTGTCTGAATATCCATTACTTTACATCATAGAACAGCACCATTGGTATTACATCACATCATAGAACAGCACCATAGGCATCACATCACTTATTAGGTACAGCACCATAGGTGCCACAAAATACACCAACTATATTTTCACACCACTTTCCACAAACAACCAATCTCTGGTTTCGATAAAACAAAAATTATTTCTCGTGGAATGGAGCTTTAAAACAAAGAACTGACCACTGGGAGAGCTGGCTGAAGAATGATGACACTGTCCACCATGTCCTCGCCCAGAGTGGCCATACTGGTGCTGACCGGCACTGGAAAGTTCCGGAAGAACGACATCAGCAACAGCAACCGTTTGTCCGAGATGTTCAACTTCAACGTGGGTAGACTCACCACCAGCTTCTGTCTGAATGGAGAAAAATCAGTGATGTTATTTTTGAAAATGTCTAACTTGGTTTTGTTGCAGGCATGTGGTGCAGCTATAAGGAATGTGGAGCTACTCTCATGAATGTGGAGTCACTCTAAGGAATGTGAAGCTATTCTGAGGAATGTGGAGGCACTATAAGGAATGTCGAGGCACTATAAGGAATGTGGAGTCACTAAGAAATGTGGAGTCACTCTAAGGAATGTGGAGTCACTCTAGGAATGTGGAGTCACTATAAGGAATGTGGAACAATTCTAATGTGGAGTCACTCTAAGGAATAGGAGCCATTCTAAGGAACATGAAACCACTCTAAGGAATGTAGAGCTACTCTAAGGAATGTGGAGGCATTAAGGAATATGGAGCTACTCTAAGGAATGTGGATCCATACTTACTGTGGTAGTTGTTTATAGTCCCATCGGACAGCGTTGAAGAACGCCACAATGAGGTGCACACTGGGAAGGATGTGGTACTCCGAGTCTGGCTGAATCTGCGCTGTGTGCCAATCGTCTCCTGTAACAGTGTTCAGTTTTACTCCCTGAATCTACAACTGGTTTGTGCAACCTATTTGTGTGAAGAATCCATACCATTCTTATACAATAGTTGAATATTTTCATAAAAAGGAATTGAGTGCACACTAAGCCAGTCAAATTATTATTACTTTCTAACTTTAGAGCCGCTTTCTTTCACTTACATCACGGTTTGTCAGTTTATAGCAGGAGGAAACCAGCAACATCCGTAGCGCTGAATGTTGCAGTAAACCTGCAAGCATTAGCTGGTACTGACAGACCAATGATGAATACTACATTGCGACATTATAGACAGCGCATCATGATCGTGTCAGAAAGGTAACTTGTATGAACACTGATGCAGCATTCTCGAGACTGGATATGAACCCAGGGCCTTTGGCTCCAAAGTCCAATATTCCATCATTGTGATACCACCCACATGGAATATTTACATAAAAAGGAACTGCGAGGACACTGATCCATTGGCTATGGTAAATAAATGAGAACACGTGCAGACCTGAATCAGCTAGCAGCACCTTGACGTCGCTAACGGTAACATTGAACTGGTCGTACAAGCGCGATTCTATCTCGGACATTGTTGCATCCTGGGAGAAAAAAAAGTTAAATTAGTGCAATAATGCTCGGTATCCAACATGTTCTGTGTGAGTGTTCGAAAAATTTGGAATACTTTTTACGTTGACTGAGTTTGTGAAGACATGGTAACATTTATCGAAGCTTTCATATTCCACTATGAGACCACAGCACCGAGGTAAGCGTCTGATAGCCATTAATAAGAGATCGCTTTCCATAGTAGACATGTGAATATCGAGAAACAATACCCTGATGAATAATGGTTAATCTGTAGGAAGGATGGTAATCTATTTATTTTTCCTTTTCTAAGTTGGTGTTTTGAGCTGCTTTTAAAACTTTTTTGATTATTTTTCTCATATCACGGCTTGTCAGTTTATATCATGAAGACAACTGGAACACTGTAGTACTAAGGGTTAGAGTAAATCTTTGAGAATACTGGCTGATACCGATGAACCAAGGATAATAACTGCTCTGATGGACATATAAATCATGCATAGTATACAGAATCCAAGCAGATTATTGTAAATTCCTTAAACTTCCAGCTCACTATGGCTTTGGAAAGGCCACTGCATGAGAATAGTTAATATATTTCTAACTGTAACCCATAATCACAGGTTCATTAATGTATGTTGAAATATTTAACTTTCCATGACACATACCTCTAATGAAACGTCTTTCGGTTGCAATTCACTTTCTATTCTCAAAGTTCCGAAATCTGCTATCAAAACATTTCCACCCCTGAAAATAAATAATTAATCTGGGTACAACACTCAAAAATCAAACTGCAAAATTGTGTCCATCCAAATAGATATATTTAAATTATACATTAGTATTTAGAATAGTATTCATTCAGAATTGTACAGGTTATAGATTCTATTTTTATTCGGTTTGGAATTTAGAGCTGCTTTCAAGATTCTATTTCATGAGCTATATTGATTCATAGTTGATAATTTTATAATATAGCCATAACAAAGTTCTGCATCAAATACCTGTGAAGTGTTCCGAATTCTGGAATCACAATATAGGGTGATCTCATGTTGACTGCAACATGCACAGTCTGAAAGCAAAGAATAATAGTAAAGCTAGTATAAATATCATTCAACATATTTGATATGACATTTAATAACAATAATATACTAATATGTGCAATCAAGACATTTTAAGATGCAATTACAGCCATGCTTTGAAGTGACATCCTTGGACCTGTCACAAATCACTACCATAATAATAATAGTAATAAAAGAAATAATAATAAAGTATAAATTATTGCAAAATCAGCTTCAGAAATGCTAAAATAATTTAAAGACAGATTAATACAGAAAGAAAAAACACTATATTTATTGCTTAATGTTGCAGCAAGAATCTTTCATCCATATGACATTGCCATTAATAGTCGTAAGGTGAATAGGATAGCATGTCACACAGGAAGTGGTTGTCTACCTTGTGTTGTTCTATGGCATACTGGAGACCTGCGCGGCTATACTTTGCAACTTCCTGTAGCGTCTCCATGGCAGCAGATCTCATGTCCACGCCACAATGAGGGACGTTGAAGAAAGCTGCCACTTCCGAGATGGAGTGCTAGAATATAAAATTATTAAAAATTGATTTTTGAGGTCCTAAAATGAATCCTATAATAAACAATATATGTAAATTAACATCAATGGAGTTGAGATGGAAATTTATCACCCAATACTGGCTCCCACAGGATAACGTCAGTAGGACAACAATGTTATTCTACCTGTAGATAACATTTTACAACTTCACTGAATGGTCAAGAATTACAAATTTGCATAGTTATTCTACTGCTGACAAGGATTCTACCAGTCATGATGTCATTAACATCC
>JAUTBT010084401.1:0-12336 GCA_032361225.1 Lepetodrilus schrolli | reverse complement strand
ATGACGCGACCGGGGATCGAACCCGCGACCTTCCGCACTCCGAGCCGACGCTCTAACCATTATGCCACGGAGCCGGCTGATTTTATACGACAAAGAGGTTTTGATTATTCCACTGAGGATCTCCATCATAATGAGCTACAGGAATACTCTTGACAGTAAAACTGCTGGGATTTGTCAAAGAAAATTTGTTGAGCAGTAACACTACACAGTGTTATGTACGAAAACCCAAAGCATGTCCATGATTGGCATGCATACACAACCCTAATTGCTGCGCTTTTGCTTTTAACCCTTTCAGCCAACCACTACATTTAGTAGTGAGTTTATTTTATTATTACTTTTTGTATTGGGGTTTAGATCTCCTTTCAAGAGTGTAGTAGTGTCGTGTATACAAATGTAGTGAAGCCTGAATGCAGCCTAGGTCTGCTGTGTGTATAAACGGGATCTAATGATATCTTCCTCTCAACTTGAAACAGATGTCATTACAGAATATACAATGAAGTTACTTAAACGCATACTATCACAGATTTCTATTGCCGCAATTGACCAAATGTGAGTTGGAAATGCAAAGTATTCAATTAGCATGTTGTATCTGCGGCATGATATTCCAATGAGCTAGCTATATGAAAAACACTGGTGGAAATCCAGACTAGTACAACCAGTGCATATGCATGCAAGCCATGGTGTCAGTGAAAGTGGCTTTAAACCCCCAAATTAACCAATCGACCTAACGTTTAACGCATACTATTACAGATTTATATTGCCGCAAATGACCAAATACAAGTTGGAAATGCAAAGTATATGTAATTAGTATACGTATCATCACATTTGTGTCGCAAAAATGCCTTCCATGTATCTACGGCACAGGGAAATCCCTTGCACATTGCTACACCAAATAATGCAAATGCTACACCAAATACTGTAAATCAGGAAATTAATGCGTCACTACATCAAGCTTTTGGACATAAATGCAACAACAATTAAATGCGATCGACCAGGCCTCTATTCATGTTTTTCCCGGACGTACCTTTCATTATTTTCCATAATGCGTAGGAATTAAATGCGGCCATAAGCCAATCGCATTTTACGCATTAATATCCGGCTCGCATTAATTTCCTGATTTACAGTAATGCAAATGGCGTCCGTTGCATGCACTGCTAGGGAGCTCAATGAAGTATATACTTTGTGCATAGCTATAAATGAAAATATTGAAAACCAATGTAGCTAGTTGCCCAATATACTTGTGTAGACACATCAAATGTACATACTTTCACATGAAAATATGTTTGACCATGAAATATATAAACAAAACGTGCAATTATGCCTTTAACCCTCTCCCTGCTGGATTAGACACATGCATTGCTCTTTAGGGCATCTCTGGTTGCCTTCAGCAGTGAGAGGTTAAAGTATAACCCTGGAGCTGTGCATTGTCAGATAATAGGGAATAAAATTGTCCATTTCGGGACATGGAAGAAACAAAAAGGATGCAGTCGTTCAATTGTTGATGACAGTTTATTTACACTTTGCTCATAATATTTAAATAATATATCCTGGCTGACTCTTTTACATTTGTAAGAGGTATATACACGCTTTCTATCTAGTCTTATTTATGAATTATTGAAACATCACCTTAATTATCCATGTATATCGTATAATAATAATAATAATTAAAAAAATAATTTAAAAAAATAAATAAAAATAATAATAATAATAATAATAATAATAATAATAATAATAAAATAATAATAATAATAATAATAATAATAATAATATAAAAAAATTTAAAAAAAATATAATAATAATAAAAAGTAAAATAATAATAATAATAATAATTGCAGTGCGCTGCGCACACGTTTTATAAAACAAACAAACCACATGGAACTGGACAAGTAGACAAAAATATAGACATATAACTGTTACTATGGATTTTTACAAACATTCAAACATGGTTGGTAAATAATGCTACTACAAATTAAACAATGCACAGCAAATTACTAGTGATTATCCCCTTGACACGTTTTTATACAGTGAAGGAAATGCCATTAACATCCAAGCTGTGGTCTTACTCAGCTAAAGTGATCAATTACTGCTGCCTGCAAATGTTTTTATATAACAGTACATTTAATTGAGGTGGTCCAGTTTGGGTATATTTCTTGCATAAAGAAATTAGCTCTATTATCACACTAATCAGCTGGCTGCAAGTGTCAAGGTCACTTTATAAGTGCTGCACAGACAAGCAAACCCTGGAGCATTCAGTGAGCTGCCTCAGCTGTACAGATTAGCCTAGGCTTACTGGCCCGCCTATTGGCTGCTGGATCAATAACCCTGGTATAAATAGCTCCCCATGGAGGCCAGGGCCAACACACAGTCCCACGAAACTAATTTAGCTCATAGTAACCATTTTCAAATTCACTGCCAGCTTTTGTTAAGGAAGTCCTTATCATAGCTTGTAAAATGGTTATTGATGTAGCAAGACTGCTATTTCTCCAAGCTGAAGGTTAATGATTTTATGTAAATTATGAGAGTTTAAGAGATGTGTCCGACTATCTGAAGCTAAGATTGCTTTGTGCAGTTGGTTGTTTGAAACCAGTGACCTGGCCTGGGTTAAAGCTAGGATTTAACTCTTGTTTCCTATTGTGTGTCTCTGGCTAAGGCTATACTTTGGATTGGTTGTAACTAAGGGGTGAAGTATATTGGGGGCTGGTTATTGCTATGGCAGTGTCCATTGTTGATCCCGGCTGGGAAGACTGAGGTTGAAAGACCTGGATATACTATAGGATTATTTCTACTACATGTGAACAAGCATAGCAATTTCCCCAGGATACGCTGATTTATTTGTCCAGGGGTCGATTTATTTGCCCTGGACTTGGCTTGTGACCTTGCAGCCCCCAGACCCCGGGCTTGTTTTCTGCTGAAATCACAATTGTCTGTTGCCATGCCAGATTTCTAATTCATGTGAAACGATTTCTGCGTTCAACTTCCTGGAAAATACCACATTTTGTGAGCAACTAGTCAACATATGTGCCATTTGATGTCCAATACATTTACTGATCAGTTGTGCATTGGATATTAACTGAAGCAATAACAGGGATAATTATTTTCCATTTGAATTCATCATACTAGGATTGGTACCTCAGAAGTGGTGCGCATTCATCTGAGGCAAAAAAATGGATACCACCCCTAACACAACGATGATAAACTACTCGTTGGTCAAACTGGTCGAAAATCCGTTCCGTCTGCGAGCCAGCAACTGGTCAGAACCGGAAATAACCGCCCTGCTGGGACTGTGGCGATCCCAGACCGCCGAACGGGATCTGAAACAGTTGTTACGGACCAGAGCCATCTATGAAGAAATATCCCAACGTCTGACCGCGATGGGGTACCACAGGACGTGGGAACAGTGCAAAGAGAAGATGAAGAAGCTGAAGAAAGAGTACTACAAGTTTCAGCGGTTTTTGAGGTCCAGAGCCGTGGATTCACTGTGTGGGACAGTAGGGCCACAGATGGGGTCAGTGGACCCACAGATGGGGTCAATGGATCCACAAATGGATCCGTTGCCTAGATGTCACTTCTACAACCTACTGCAGCTGGCACTAGAACCTGGCAAGTTCGATTGTTATTGGATTTCTTTTTCAGAAGGCGACAGGAAATTTCTCTGCAGTTGGAAGAGATATTGATTGTCCCTTTCAAAATATTTCCCTTCACAAACACCTTCAGTGCTTCATGTGAAGTCCATATTGCTTTGGGCTCTACATTAACATTTTGCGGCACCTGTCCCTGTGTCCTGTCGGACATGAAACTACTTGCCCTGTAGGCTAAGGGCTTGTTAATCTGGACTGTTTCACTTGTCCGCCTGTGGATAATACCTGTTCTGGGCAGGAGGACAATCCTTACTGTCGAGCCCTAGAGCAACGTCACTCTAACCAGATATAAATTAAATGTTGGCCATTGTAATGGAAGAGTGTTTTCTGATTATTGTAACATGGAGGTTAACACAGTATGTTTTGCTATAGGCAACGAGATGATTGTTCCAGTATAGAATAGGTGGTTGTTCTTTTGGTGTAGACTAAGCAGTGGTTCTTCTGTTAACATGGTGGCAAATACTAGGAGATGGTTCTTCTGATGCAGGCTAGGAGATGCTTATTTTGGTATAATCCCCAGGGAGTTGAGAAGGAAAATGGGCACACTGATCCACTGACTAGGTTAATAATGTAGTACTATGAGCATGCTTTTAACTGTGGAATTTGTGCAATATAAATGTACACATTTATTTATTATTATTTGGTATAGGCTAGGACAGGATACCAGTCTCTAGTGAATGTTTGCAATAGTTGTCTGTGTGTGAACAAGTCTCTCACATCAATGTTAATTAGAAATTTGAATTCCAAATCACTCAGGGACAGGAATAGCATGGCAGGTACTAGATGTAGTCCATAATTAAGACGACAGACATGTTGATTAGTAAGTTATAGCTATATTGTCCAGTGTGGATGACCATCTTTTGACCCTACTGACCTCTGTTATCTCATTTCCAGCTCAGCAGATCCGTCATGGACAGATGCAGATGTCCGGGGGAGCAGTCCGACATCCGGGACCATCTCCGCAGTTCCAGCAACGTCCTCGGATGTCCGCACCATCGGCGACCGTCACCTCCGCACCACCGGTCAAGCGACAACGGATGGACGCACCCCCACCACGACCACAGATGACGGGGAACAGGCCAATGATGCAGGTATGGGTTTGTTGTATTAGTGGCATTCAGGTATGGGTTTGCTGTACCATTGGTAGCATTTAGATATGAGTTTGCTGTATTAGTGGTAGCATTCAGGTATGGGTTTACTGTATTAGTGGTAGCATTCAGGTATGGGTTTGTTGTATTAGTGGTAGCATTCAGGTATGGGTTTGCTGTACCATTGGTAGCATTCAGATATGGGTTTGCTGTATTAGTGGGAGCATTCAGGTATGGGTTTGCTGTATTAGTGGTAGCATTCAGGAATGGGTGTGTTGTACCATTGGTAGCATTCAGGTATGGGTTTGCTGTACCATTGGTAGCATTCAGGTATGGTGCTGTACATTCAGGTATGGGTTTGCTGTATTAGTGGTAGCATTCAGGTATGGGTTTGCTGTATTAATGGTAGCATTCAGATGCTGTGGTCTGATAATCCTACGTCTGCTACCACCTGGTCCACTTAGTAATTCATTTCGAATTATGTGAAAAAATCTTGAAAGCAACTCTAAACCACAATCCCTTTTAAAAAAAATTTCTAAACATTAAATTTACCAGAGAACCTCCATGGATGCAGACAGAAAGCCTCGAATGCAGATGGCGCCACCTCAGCAGCTGCGACCTCCCCCGAGGCAGTTCCACCAGTCTCAAGGACCTCCTCCGCCTCAGCCCCCTAGGGTCCCGAGACAGACTCCGAGGACCGCAGTGAGGTCGCCTCAACATCAGACGAGCGCGGAGGAGGTCCGACAGTTGCCAGATTCGCTGGAGAGGTCGTTTAGGAATCCTGATCACAGCTCACACATCATGACACAGTTGTCTGCCCTTTGGAAGTCTGGGAGGTTCGTGGATGCTGCAATACTGGTGGGAGAAGTCAAACTTCAGGTATGTATATTGATAATATTTATTTATATTTATTTTGAGTTTTCGATTAGATCAAGGGTCCCCTGCCCCCACCTCCCATTGTTACACAGAACAATTTGAACCGTGGTTAGAAATCTTGATCTTGGAAGATAGGGGGCAGATTGACAAACAAATCAGGGGGTTGGGGGGGTTTGCGGGGAACAATCTGTTTTGGGGTATTGTAAAACTTCCATTCCACAGCAGCTCATCGTTAAGGGATCAATCAACTCTTTAGTATTGTAAAATTCATAGGCTTTTTGGTTAATATTAGTTATATTTGATGGAACAAAAGGTGAAATCAATTTCAAAATGTAACTTGCAATTTATTTTTCAAACAGTAAAGATAAGAAACCCTTAATTTTACGTTTTCTTTAATATTGTGAGTTTGAAAAATATATTGCAAGTTTCATCTTGAAATTGGCCTGATATTTTTTTAGTATATTTGACTCATGTAGAGAGACAAATGTTATTCCGCACACAGCAGTTTTGATTCCTCTCCCCAGGCTCACAGGATGGTGCTGTTCGCGGCCAGTCCATACCTGCGCGCGTCCTTCGACAACCTCGATCCCTCCACGGAGCTTCGCCTCAAGATGCCGGCTGACATCAAGTTGGACATCGTGTTCCAGTTCCTGACCTACCTCTACGATGGCATTCTCCGCCTCAACCCCGACAACGCCGCTCCACTGCTGAAGGTGTCGCTGATGTTGCGAATGGAACACCTGGCGATGTGCTGCCGAGAGTTTATGGCGCAGGCCGCGAAGCAGGGGCTGATGCCTCCCACGAACCTCGACGACGTGGTCCCACCACTGCTAGTGCTGGTCGACCACCGGCCGCCGGATACGGGTGGAAGCAAGGCAGACGTGTGCACGCAGACCACATCTTCCGGCTCCGAGCAGGAGCTACCTCCGACACGATCCTGTGTGGAGTTTGAGAGAGTGTTCGGGGATGGGGATGTGGGGAGGGTTCATGGAGCGACGCAGTTCAACGGTTCGTTGGAAAATATACAGTCTGATGTCGATGTTTATAGGAACTACAAGGAAGAGTTGTCTGCCCACGAGGGTGATGATACTGGAATGAAAGCTGTCCATACTCAGAACAACGATGATGATGCCATGCCAATGATGATCATTAAAAACGAACATATCGATCCCGGATATGAACTCAGTTTAAATCCACAGCATTCCGACTCAGAAAACGAAGATTCTGTCTCTCAGACTAGTCAGGAAGTCTGTCATTCTGAACAGACTTCACCCACTGCCCATTCAAATTCCGACCATGATCACAGTACTGATGCTGTTAGTTCAGTGGCAGCAGGTATTGTTCCAGAAGAGAGTGTTCCTAATACTGATCCTGGAGATGGTGTTTCTGAGGTTCTGCCCTCGGATAAGACTTCCAAAATCAGATCTCGATCATCCTCATGTACACCTGGATCATCATTATGTACACCTGAATCGGTAGATCAAGACTCGACATCACAATCAGATTCTAAAGATGACAATGTTTCCGGTGAAATCAGAAACAATTCCAAAACAGTTTACGAAACTAGTCAGTCTGATCAGTTTCCAGTTGATGTGAATAGGACTAGTGGCGAGACTCGTACTGCTCGTACTGACGATTCAGCTGTGTTTAAACATTCTGACCAATCACTGCCTGTCGGTCAGTCATGTGACCAGTCACCTCCTCAGTTTGGAACAGAAGAATTTCTGAGTTCCGATTTTGATTCTCCAACGCATCATCCAGCCAAAACAGAACCAGAAGAGCCAGCATAACACAAAGTCCTTCTAAAATGTGATGCATAATTATTAAAGCATATATTTTTATTTTGTTTTTATACGTCCCTTGAAACAAATTTTCAATAAAAAGATTGCAAAATTATTTGTTTGTTAGAGTATTTTTTATTATTTTTTAAATTGGGGTTTAGAGTCGCTTTCAAGATTGTTTCACGCCTTGTCAGTTTAGGGCAGGTGGAAGCATCAGAAAGGAAACTTTTGCGAACATTGATGTGTAGGAGAAAGGCAGAGTATCCTGCCGAGTAAGGGAGATAACTATGGATGGTACTGATGAACCAATATAAAACACAACATGACTAGTACTATATGAACCTATTGAAAAGTATAGTGTTGGTAGTCACAATTTTCTGCACCAAGGGAGATAATGGGTGTGCTTGTTTGGTAGGGTGGCACATTGAAGAGCAGGGCTCTACATTAACATATGGCACATTGAAGAGCAGGAACATGTTTAGGCACCTGTCCCCGTGTCCTGTCGGACATGAAACTACTTGCCCTGTAGGTAAAGGGCTTGTTAATCTGGGCTATTTCACTTGTCCGCCTGTGGATAATACCTGTCCAGGGCAGGCGGACAATCCTTACCGTTGAGCCTGGCTAGGCGGTTTGATTGTACAAACGTTTCTGCGGGCTGTACAAACGTTTCTGCGGGCTACACCAAATGCGCAGGTTAGAGACTACCGGCAAGACCCGCAAGAAAGCACAGCAGACATGGTAGGAAATATGAGTGAAAGGTTTGCAGTTCAACTCTCTCCACGCTGGAGACACCCGGAGATGCCATAAAGAGCAGTGTATGTACCTAATCCAGGAGGGAGATGGTTAAGCTAGATGTTTTGTCGATAAAATTATATATTGTTTGAATTTCTGTTTTTCATTGCAGCAGGAAAAACACTAATTTGATCAAATCAATCATTATTTAATTTTATTGACCAATCGTCTAGCTTAGACTACAAATCTTTCAATTGTATTTCTGCAATATCTGCTGTGCTTTTCCCCCCGGTCTTGCATGCAAGTCTGTAACCAGCGCACAGAAAGTTTTTAGATAATATTTAGCTGTACAGTATATACGATATAGATCTATTTAAGTAAGGAATAATTGGTTGTGTCCATTAAAGTATTTAGTAAATCGCTACACAATTTTCAAATCTAATCAGAAAACATAGCATATCATGTATACATTATTATTATCTGCCCATTTGAGCACACCCATTGATACAATGGTACAGAATATCCATGGGAGACAATTATCATTGATTTACAACATTATTCCCATCTTGAGAGGATCGCTTCATTCACTAAGCTTTGTACCTTATTCACTATGATCAATAAATTAAAAAACTAAAATTATATATATATATATATTTTTATTTTATTTTATTCCAAACAGTAGGTATCAACCGAAAGCAGATCATCAAAGATGATAAACAAACAAACAAACAAACAAACAAACAAACAAATCTAACTCCACTTCTTATGGGTGTGAACAAGAGGCCATAATTCATGGAAATCCAACATGTGTTCAGAAATATTTGAAATGTGCAATTTAAACATGTAGCATTTAAAGGCACACAATAATGGTGGGTTGGCATATATCATGGTCAAACACATTGTACATTTGATATGTCTACACAAGTATATTGGGCAACAAGTTTCATTTTCTGCCACTAGATGTGTGCCAGGGATATGACATGAAGTGAGATAGGAATGGTATTAAGTATTCTTGGGTGCGAGGGTGTGATAAAAAAAAATACAAAACTGAAAAAACTATGAAAATATTGAAAACCAATGGAGCATGCAGAAAATGTAGCTTGTTGAAAAAATAAAATGTACATACTTTCAGGTAAAATATGTTTGACCATGAAATATGTTAACAAACTGATTGTATGCCTTTAAAAAAAATATGAGGACATATAATGCTAATGTCTCATCACAGTGCAGAATGTATCAAATGTCTAAATCATTCGCTCTTCTGGATTTATTCAATGAATTTCCAGTAGTTTTACTGAAACTAGGGTCATGATGGGTTCGAATTCTCAACTACGCACAAACTGTCATTTTGAGAAGCAATAATTTCCTTCTTCACATCATCTTCATATTCTGAATCTATCATTATACGCTTAACACAATCTTCATTTTGAGAGTCTATCATTTTATTCTTCAGTCTGTCTTCATTTTGAGAATCCATCACATCATACTTCATACAATCTTCAATTTGAGAATCAACAACATCTTCATTGTCAGAATCCATCATTTCATTCTTGACAACCATAGTTATGCCCCCTTGGTAGTCATATTTGTACACCACAGAGGAATTGGTCTGATGATCAACAGTGCTTACCGACTCGGACTGGGAGTTACCTTCTGCAATCTTATGTCCATCAGATGGGAGAGTTCCTTCCCCTATGTTACATTTGATGCAAATCTGGTTGTGCCTATATCCTGTTACGACGTCTTGGTTTGTGGCATCTCTCATCAGGATGTCTGCGATTGTGGTGCCTCGGGTAGACGTGTCTCTGGTCGTAGTTTCTTTGATCGTGTTGTCTTCAGTCGCGGCGTCTGTGGTCATTTCATCACAACCATAAGCATCTGGATTTTCTGTTGTATTTGCAGGTACACAAACTAATTTCCTTCTAGCTTTCAGCTTAAGCCTGAGCTTAGATTTGATAGAAATTCCCCCAGATATATTGCTATCAGATTCACTAGACAGGGGTTCAGTTTTGATTGGTCTACACAGGAAGTCGACCGATCTAGAACCATGTTTATCGATGGATCCAGAAAGATTTTTTCCAATGGGTCTGGAAATATTTCCATTACCCACTGCATTCTTTGCTTTCGAACTGCACCTTGTGGAATTCGACACGCCATTGGACATTATGTCAAATGAGAGTCTAGCTGCCGATTTTGACTGCACAGCCGATTTTGCCTTTTTAAGGTCGTCAACGGTGTGATCCATGATGATGAGGGGTGGGGTCTCGATCCTGTCTCCCAGTGGCACATCCACTCCTGACTGCACAGCCGTGGTAATGAATGTCTGGCAGCACTTGATGAGGTGCTTGAGGCTGAACATCAATGCCAGACGTAGCAGATCTATCACGTTGAAGGCATTCAGCTCAAGCATACCGCTGTAGATGTAGTTAAGAAACTGATGCATGTTCACCTGGACGATGTCGGACGGCATCTTCAACACCAGCTTCTGCTCGTGACGGAAGTGGAAGTGGTTCAGAGTCATCTGCAGGGATGGACTCGCAGCAAGGAGGATAACTCTATGAACCTAAACGAAAGAAAATGCAGTTGTCAAATCTTTCAAACGGAATCTACATGACAGCGATAGGCATGTATTGCTTAAAATTCTACTCTTATTTTTGAATAGGGATTTAGAGCCGCTTTCAAGATCCTTTCACTTATATCATTGCTGGTCAGTTTTAGGGCAGGAGGAAACCTGCAACATCCGTAGCGCTGAATGTTGCAGTAAACCTGCGAGCACCAGCTGATACTGTACTTGTAATACTAGTCTGAAATTCAATCATGATATTTGCCAGTACGGTATGACGTAATATGTATTCCTCCAATTTCTTGGAAAACTGAGCCCTGTTGCTCAGAACACTGTTAAGTAAAAGTTAAGGAACCTGCTACAAGTGTACGTCTGTTTGCATGAAACGCTTTTATTTCTACACTATCTAATATAACCTGTACGAAATGGCAAAACTCTAAACTTTAACTCCAACATTAGCAATGTGTAGTCTATGTGTTGTCTATGGTGTAGTCTATGTGTTGTCTATGGTGTAGTCTATGTGTTGTCTATGTGTTGTCTATGGTGTAGTCTATGTGTTGTCTATGTGTTGTCTATGGTGTAGTCTATGTATTGTCTATGGTGTAGTCTTATGTGTTGTCTATGGTGCTGTCTATGTGTTGTCTATGTGTAGTCTATGGTGCTGTCCATGTGCGGTCTATGTGTAGTCTATGTGTAGTCTGTGTGTTGTCTATGTGTTGTCTATGTGTAGTCTGTGTGTTGTCTATGGTGTTGTCTATGTGTAGTCTGTGTGTTGTCTATGGTGTAGTCTTATGTGTTGTCTATGGTGTAGTCTTATGTGTTGTCTATGTGTAGTCTATGTGTTGTCTATGGTGTTGTCTATGGTGTAGTCTTATGTGTAGTCTATGGTGTAGTCTATGTATTGTCTATGGTGTAGTCTATGTGTTGTCTATGGTGCTGTCTATGGTGCTGTCTATGTGTTGTCTATGTGTAGTCTATGTGTAGTCTATGGTGTAGTCTTATGTGTTGTCTATGGTGCTGTCTATGGTGCTGTCTATGTGTAGTCTATGTGTTGTCTATGTGTAGTCTATGTGTAGTCTATGGTGTAGTCTTATGTGTTGTCTATGGTGCTGTCTATGTGTTGTCTATGGTGCTGTCTATGTGTTGTCTATGTGTAGTCTATGTGTAGTCTTATGTGTTGTCTATGTGTTGTCTATGGTGCTGTCCATGTGTTGTCTATGTGTAGTCTTATGTGTAGTCTTATGTGTTGTCTATGTGTTGTCTATGGTGTAGTCTTATGTGTTGTCTATGTGTTGTCTATGTGTAGTCTATGGTGTAGTCTTATGTGTTGTCTATGGTGCTGTCTATGTGTAGTCTATGGTGTAGTCTTATGTGTTGTCTATGGTGCTGTCTATGTGTTGTCTATGTGTAGTCTATGTGTAGTCTATGTGTAGTCTATGGTGTAGTCTTATGTGTTGTCTATGGTGCTGTCTATGTGTTGTCTATGTGTAGTCTATGTGTAGTCTATGTGTAGTCTATGGTGTAGTCTTATGTGTTGTCTATGGTGCTGTCTATGTGTTGTCTATGTGTAGTCTATGTGTAGTCTATGTGTAGTCTATGGTGTAGTCTTATGTGTTGTCTATGGTGCTGTCTATGTGTTGTCTATGTGTAGTCTATGT